>MU225464.1:2280226-2296420 GCA_018584345.1 Thuja plicata
CCTATCAAATCTCTTTATCATCTAATCCAATCTTCTTCTCATCCAATTCAATCTATTTCTCTTCCCATCCTATTCTATCTAATCCATGTTATTGTATGAAGCCTAATCAGACACAGAGGTCTTTTCATGCCCTTTTCTTTCGGTGCAGTTGCTCCCCAGATTTTTCTACAGGGGTTTGGGGGCAGCACCCCCAAGATGGGTCCAAGGGGCAGCGCCCCTTGCGGGGTCCAAGGGGCAGAGCCCCTAGCGCGCTCCCTGTCGCGAGATAGGGTAGGGTCGAGGGGCAGCGCCCCGCAAGGCCAAAAATAAATTCATATTCAAAAGAAGCCTCTAAATTTATTTTTTTCTCAATTGACCCTCATATTTCTAAAAAATCATAAAATGTCTAAAAAGCCTAAAAATCAGAAAATGAACCTAAAAAAATCCTTAAAAAAAAATAAATTAAAAAATTAAAAAATCATCATAAAAATCTTTTAAACAAAAAAATAATAATAATAATTTTTGACTCTACTGCTTGCTGGTGGATAGACGGCTACGCCCGCCCCTTTAAGGGGGTGGAGCTGCCCGTCTACCGACGGGCGGCTGCACCGCCCCTACGCGGGGGCGGAGCCACCCGTCTACCGACGAGCGACTGCGCTGCCCCTATGTAGGGGCGGAGCCGCCCGTCTATGGATGGGAAGCTGCACCGCCCCTCTAAGGGGGCGGGTGTGCCACCCCAATGTAGGAGCGGAGCCACCCGTCTACGAACGGGCAGCTGTGCTCGCCCCTCTGGGGGGCGGAGCTGCCCATCTACCAATGGGCGGCTGTGCGGGGGCAAAGTCAAAATCTTTTAAAAAATTAAAAATCTTTTAAAAATCATTAAAAAAATAAAAAATCTTAAAAAATTTAAAAAAGTTAAAAAAATTTTAAAAAAATTTAAAAAATCAAAAATACTCTTAAAATTGCAATAAAAATCAATCATGCTCAATACTAGTACATGTAAGTCAACACTGCAATCTAGCATATCAATCTTTAATCATGCCTTCATGTTAATCTGAATCAACCAGTAATCAATTGATCAATTTTTTATCTAATCATCATTATGGGATGTATTCTTCCCAATCCCTTAGATGTCCATTGTTCTTATCGTTAACTTTGTCATCCTTCATCAATCGAGCAATCAATTGGTTTTCTGCTACCTAGGGGCAACATGTTGGTTTGCTTTTGACTTGTTGTGCATGCTTGCTTGTTGCTTGTATGTGTTAGTATTTTTTGTACTTGATCATTTTATCATTATCTCTTTTCTCACGTACTTGACATCTTGTCATCTTGGTTCCTCATACCTTGGTGCATATCGTCAAGTACCATATCAAAATTCAGGTTGTGCTCTCCAATGTTTACACAATTCATTTGTATTGCATTTTAGATAGATTGTATTTTGCATAGTGGGGTCTTTCTTTTTAGACCCTCTACCTCTCCCTTGTTCATATTCTCCTCATACCCATTTCGAGAGCACATTCGTGTTCTCCAAACCCGCATGTCCTCTCGAGGGGGCATACTAATACCTCCTCGTCATCCTTTCCTCCCATGGTTGGGGCATCTTCCTTTTTTTTTTCTTTGACGTGATGTCGATCTCAACATCGCATCAAAGAGGGGCAAAATGTAGACATCAAAAAATGTCTTAATCCCTCTATTAGTTAAATTATTAATTTAATTAATTCACTTAGCCTTTTAAAATTAAATAAATTTTATTTATTTAATTTTAAACCTTTTTTCCTCTATTATTTAAATAAATATTATTATTTATTTAGATAATTCATTTACCCTTTTCTCTTTTAAATTAAATAAATTTTATTTATTTAACTTTGAGTTTTTCCTCTATTTATTAAATAAACATTTTTATTTATTTTCTAAATTCATTAATCCTTCTCTAGCCAATCATGTGCATTCTCATGGATCAACTCCAAAATTATGAGCTTGTGACACTTGTCGCTTGTCTCTTCATTTGGCTTTTAGTTCCAAAGTCAACCCCTCTCTCTTTAACCACTTAATCCTAGCCACTCATTCCTTTTGCCTCTTAATCTCTTTCACTCCCACCAAAACCCTACATAACCCTCAATCTTAGCCACTCATTTTTCACCTCTTAATCTCAGCCCTCTATTTTTCATAGCAAATCCATAAAAGGAGGCCTCACTCCTCATTTTGAAACTAGTCAGTAAATTGAGCACTTAAGCACATTTGAGCACTTAGCTTAGATCTCACATTTTGCATAATAGTTTAGATTCATTTCCATAGCTTAAGTTAGAATCTTGCATCTTTATTTTTAATTTAATTTTCATCTCAATTTAGTTGTTAACTTCTTGCATTTGCATTCTTAGTATAGATTTTGCATTTTACATCACATCATTTGAAAGATTTGGGGCAAGTTCCACCTACTTGTGCTCAAATATTCATCATTTCGTATTCATCATAGTGGGATTTATTGCATTGTGTTGGGAGAGCACACCCACAAAATCTCTAAGAGAAAATCAAACAAGTCTTGGGTGCACTTGTTTTAGCTCATCGGATGTTGTAGTGAAAATTTAGTTGTGTTTCAAGTTCTTTACATGCTTTGATTTATTAGTATATCTTGTGTTTGAATGTTTTGACTTGCTGTGTAGCTGCAGGTATTTTCATTGCATACACTTGCCTTCTTCTTTCATGCCCCATGGCAATCCATTTAGATTAATTTTGCACTTTCATGTTAGATTAGATTCATGTTTCCTTTCATAGATTAATCTTGCATTTGTATTTCCTTTCATAGAATAATCATGCATTGTTATCATATAGATTAATTTCCTTTTTTTTATTGTTATCATATAGAATAGCTTTCATTCGCATGCATACTTGATGATCATGGAGACTAACACTCTTGATTTTCCTCTTTGAATCTCTTATTTTATGGTGTACTTGCATGGGCACAAACTAGGTTAATTTGAGGTCCTCTATTACAAACCCTTGCACTCCGTGAATAGATAGGTATGAGTCCCCATTTGAGATCTCATTCTTGAGCAATCTTGGATATAATGACTCATAGAAGTGTGACACATTTTTAGCACACAATGCCTATCTTTAAATGATGAAAGAAATGCATATACATATCTAATCACATTAAGTTACAAAAGGAATAAAAAAGAAAGTGTTGTTTTGTTAATGTGTTTGTTTCATGTACAAAAATAGGTTCATTGTCATCAGAAGAGTGAACACGTGGGGTAAATGTGGCTCCCACAAGGGTTGAGATCAGCGTGTTCATAAGTAGAAAATTTATAAAATATAGATTAACATTTAACTATTCAAGGGATATATTATTATAGTATAAAACCTTTTAGTTCAATATATTAACTACTACTGGTCTTATCAGATCAATATCAAATCTATAAACTATCAAAGAGGCATGTAATCTCGTCACGAAATCTTTTAGTTTTAAAAGTTACAACTTGAGGAAATAATAACACATAAAACAATGGAGGGTTAGCAACATATGCTTTCATCATGAACTTAAAGTATTGAGCACAAGTAAGACAATGAAAAAGAGTACATTCAATCAGTGGAGTTCAAAGAAGGAGACAATGATGTGCATGTATGATGTTACAAAGACATTATAAAGAATGAGATGTTCTGATAATCTATAGCAACAACAGAAATAAAATCTTAGTTCATGGACCATCAACAATAATGAAATAATATTCATAACAGTAAAGATATTATACAGAATGAGATGTTACGAGAATATGTAGAAAAGCATGCAAAAATGGATATATATCAGTCAAAGAAAACTTTCAACCGTAATAATGATATGACATGAGGAACTCCAAAAAGACAGATTTATAACATCTTAGTTTTTGAGTAGAAAATGATACAAATTTGATTTTACTGTTAAGAGGACAGTCATAACTAAAAGAAAAGAATTAACATCTCCAATCAGCTAAAGAGTGATGGTGGAAGATACACAAAACAAAGCATTTAAAGTTATAGAGTACATGTCATGATATGAGGTTCAGTTATGTGAAATGGCGAAGATCGTAATTCATGAAGGGAGAAACTATGTCATCAGGAAAAGCAAACATGTTATGAAACTTACAGAGAGGTTATATCAAGGAGTTAACACATAGAGCATTATCAATGGAACAATAACCCATGGAAGAGTCAATGAACTCAAAAGAAAAGACAAGTGATCTTGAATTTTTAGAAAATCATATTAATCTAAGATACAAATTTTAATAGCAGAACTTTGATATCTCAGATTTAGAAAAATATTATTTAGCTACCACAAAGAAGAACATAACAGATAACAGATATAGCTAAACACTCTAAGAGCAAAAAATTATGACAGTGACTTTCTTGGTTTCAACCACAATCACTATCTTACTATTTTGAGAATGAGGTATCATACAAAAGGCACGATGGATTGTAACTTTTAAGAGATAGATTTAGAAATGTACATGACTTCAAAAAAAAAAAAGGATAATTACATTTAAGGAAAGATGCCAATAGCCTCACAGAGCCATATATCATGATCAGATAGAGTCTAAGTGAATGATCAAAGAGAAAAGATACAACATCAATTACATATGTAAGGACAACAGAGAAATAAAAAGAAAAATCCTTTATAATCTTCATAAAATGAAAACAATGAGTAAGTTGATAAATTGTTGGGACATATAATAATAATGAAGAGGGCATTTTTCTGATCCCAAAAAAGACAGTAGGCAGTTCGAAGCAATGGTTCCAAGCAATGATTATACAAAAAAATCTTTACATGGAAGAACCCTTGAGTTGTTAGAGATGTGAAATACATAGTTTTTTGTCCATAAAAATGTGAGAGTTTCAAGTACTTCAACTTGTAATGGTGGAGTTTCAAATATGCAGAGGGTTTCACATATAAAACCCATGATCCTAGTTGTATAAATCAAAGGGTTTCGTATAACAAAGAGAGGATATGAGAACCATGACCTATTGTTGATAACACAAAGTAAAGATTTCAAACCCTTGTATTCCATGGCTAGCATTTTAAAAGAAAACCTCCATTCGATTAATGAAAACCCTCTATTTTCAAAATAAAGCCCCAATTATTTTCTAATATTAAGATAGTTTATAAACTATCTTAATAAACAATTAAGATAGTTTATAAACTATCTTTATAAACTATTACGATAGTTCATAATCTATCTTAATAAAAAAAAATAAAGCCCAAATTTATCAGAGGTGTCAAAGCACAAAGAAAATAAATGGAGAAACCATTGTCTATTCTTAGAAATCCATGGCCATGACAGAGCTTAAGAGCACATAGAGATTCATCTTTCAAAAAATACAGGGAAGTAAAAATAATTCCAAGTTTGCGGCCACATAGAGAGGTTTTAACTCACCAAAAATTTCAATGAAGCCCTTGTGAAGGTAAAATACAGAGAAGTAAGTCAAAGATAAAATAATAGAGAATCAAGATAGAAGCCCATGACTACCAATAGATCATAAATGGGTATTTGCATAAGCAAGAATATTAGGAAATCAAATCCTACCTGCAAACAATGTTGTGACATGTAGATGTATCTTCACAAAGGCTTCAAAAAGTGCTCCAACAAAATGCTTCAAGGAAATCTTTGGATCTTCTTTGAAACCCTCAATTATGCATGGTGGTCAATGAAGAGTTCATAGCGATGAAAGAAGTGAATGATAATTCAAAGTGAGAGGAAGTTTTGTTCTTAGGGTTTCAAACCCTAATATATCCATGAATTATGAATGGATTTTGCATTTTAATTGTATAATGAACTCTAATATTAATACTTATTATGTAAATATAATAGATCACTTAATAAGTATTAATAAAAGTTAATATCTATTAAATGATTTATTCTATTTACTTAATAAGTATTATTATTATTATTATTATTTAATTATTACATAAAAATGTGATTAATATCTATTAAGTGTTTAAATATAAAACACTTAATAGGAATTAAATTGAAAATGCAATAATAAAAAGAAATCGTGTGCTTATGAGAAGATTGCATGTGCTTCAAGGGAAAGTAGAGTTGATTTTACAGTGGATAAAGGCTGGTATTTTAAGACTTGGAGTTCTTATGGGTAAAGGAGGAGTTTTCTTTTTCTCAATAGTTCAGTGGGTAGTTATACCCTATTTTTAGTGGTTTGGCTTCAGTTCATAGGTACTTCCATGGCAGGGGTTTTAAGGAGGTTTTTTGTTGGAATAATGGAATGGTGTGTACTAAGAGGGGAGGGGTGAATCAATACCCTTAAAAATTTTAATCAATTAACCCTTAGTAATATTTCTTGCATTATCGACCATATTTTTTTTCTTCCTTATGTATGTAATATCAAAACATAAACTTAATTGCATGTAAACATTCATATAAACATTCATGAAATGTAATTATAGATGACACGAGAATTGGTAACATAGAAAAAACCTGTTAGAAGGTAAAAAATATGGTGGGGATGAAACCCACAAAGCTTCACTATCTACAGAATGGAAGGTGTCGGTTAAGGCTACAAGTGTGATCACTTCTGATGATCTTACCCTGTTAGGAGTAACATTTTAGACTGGTTAGGTCTACTCAGTTAAGATATTTAGCAACACTGTTAAGTGTGCACACGGTTAAGAGATTTACACTAAAGAGTGTAAGTCCACCTTCTTAAAGGATTTCTTCTATTTGCTACAATTGTTAGAGAGTATTCAAAAATACTTGTTGACCTGATAGTATGCAATCCTGATTTGTTGAATACAGATCCTTTAAGTACACAATGTATATGCATCACCTATAGTGATTGATTAATACCTATGTTCTGCTCGGTAGACTTGAATCTTGTTCTTCATAATTGAATTCTTTCTTTTGTGTCCTTCTACATGAAACTCTCAGTCTTATCCGTAGATGTCTGATACAGCTACAATCATCATGTTCTGATTTATTACTACATCTATTTATACAATGTATTGACTTATTAAGGTTTCACACTTTACAATAAAAACTCTATGATCAAAGGTTTACAACTTGACCTTGATCTCCTAGTTAGCATTTTTACAATCAATTAGACTAATTAAAAAAATTACATATGCTTTACTTCTCCCTTAAGAAATGGTTTTAGAGCTAAGCATAAAGCTAATTATAAAACTCAAGTGTTTTATTTGACGTGTAACTCAGATCCACATTTCTCAGAAATAAAACTATCTCTCGGTACACTGGTGCATGGGTTGCTTTGTATTCTTTGCTCAGTGAAGTCTCTAAACTATCTGTTGGTTTACTTTGTAAATTGTATTCTTGGTTTACACTATAAACTATCTATCGATGATAGTGCATATTGGTGTTCATTGATTTTGGTTTCACTGCACTAACATTTTCGGTGACCATTGCACTTGTCTATTTTTGGTATCCTCAACACTTGACTATTTCGGTGTCTAATGTGCTTGACTAAATGTTTTTACTCAGTGATCATGTCACCAAAAATCCAAAAATGGTTTCCTTGTATAATAATGACAAATATGATCCTTTAGGATTATCAATCTCCCCCTTTGGCATTAGTACAAAAAACGGATATTTGCAAAACTGAAATGTTCAGTATATACACCAAATGTTTACCTTGTCAGTATGACTCCCCCTATGTGCATGCCTTGGTGTAGTGGATGTACATGTTTCTTTATACATATATTTCCCCTTTTATCATTTCCCCCTTTCACCTTATCATTTCCCCCTTTATCATATCATTTCCCCCTTTTTTAAAAATAATGACAAAGGTGTAATACTTACAACTTGTCAAAAATGTGGGAATGGGATTTTTGAATGTCCTCCATTAGCTTCTCCCACTGCTCTTTGAGGTGCTCAGGGGTCATTAATTCCAAGGTGAGTCTGGCATGCATGTCATATATGCTCTCTATAACAGACATCTCTGGGGTGGAAATGAATGCATTTGCCAAATTCATATGTTTTAATAACAGCATGAGATTTGGGAGTAACATAGCTTGCAGCTCGGTTACCTCATCTTTGATTCTTCTTTCTACCTTTTGACATTTAAGTCTCAACCATTTTTCTTCTATAATCTTGTCATAATGCAATTTGAATGCATTTTCCTTGGTTGTGAGACTTTGTGCACTAGCCTTAAGATATTCATCAATTTTGGTTATATTTTCACTATGTTTGGTAGTGAAAGTCTCTAATGTGCACAACTTTTGAATTAAGTTGACTAATTTTGATATTACGAGTTCCATAGTAGTAACTAATTTAGAAAGTTTTACCTTATGTTCTACCATTTCTTGTCTTATTTTCTCTGTAAGCTTGTATTGACACTTCTACTCAGCACGTTCCTCAATTACCTTGTCTCCATCGACATTCTATGTTGTGATGGCATCGGTGAGAACTGCTAATTGATCAAGTATAGGTGCATTTTGATCAATTTTGGTGTCAGGCACAATCTACAATATTATTTCTTTGGTTGTATCCAGGACTTGGGAGCTCTTGTGCTCCTTCTTTAGCTTGTCATGTATTGCCTTTCTTTTACATAACTATCCATACTTTGTAAGTAACTCTAGATCCAATGTTCTAGGATCACAGTCTGGTATGTCAATTATCTCATCTAATATTATCGGAGCTTTTCTCTTCTTCTTCTTCTTTTAAATTTCACTGGAAGCAGGGGAATGTAGAACTATATCTAGTTCATGTTTTTTTTCTTTCTTTGGTGATTGTGTGGGAGGTGTGATGCCTTTTGTGTGCTACTTGGTATTGACATGTTGGTTGGTAGTGTACATCTCCACATCAACCTTGTCTTTATCTATAGCCTTTTCACCTTCGATGTTCTTATTAGTGGCAGCACCCGATTTCTCTTCTCCACTTGTTGCTTTTTGTTTTTTATTTGTATCCTTTTTCTTCCCTTGATCATCACCTGTGTCCATTGGTGTGTTTGCATCAAGTTCAGGTGTCTTTTCCCTTTCCTCTATAATTATATTGATAGTTTGTATCAATAATGGCATGTCACCTAGTATATTTACCTGTGCAACATCCGAAGTTTCCTTTTCCAGCTCAGTGGCATCAATTACATCTTCATCTTTCTTGGGATCATCATTAGAATCAATAAGTGTTATATCTTTTATTGTGACTTATGTTGTGTCCCCTAATGATTGCAAAATATAAGGTACATCATCCATGGTCTTGCTTTCCTGTGTTGTAAACTCAAGTGGATTGATATCCTCGGTGTCATTTATGAAGATGTGCTCTGAGCTCGGTGTGGCCTCTTTCTCTTCATAGTGAGGTTTCTCTGTAAGAGCCAGTACCTTCTCAGGGGCTTGTATCCTCCATAGGTGGATTAAATATTTCATTCCAAGTTCCATTTCTTTCTTTGTCAGGCTATATTAATATGCATTCTATTACTTTGTAAGCTCTCATCTTAGCTGAAAATTTATTTTCATGCTTCTTCATCATGTCATCAATTTCTTTAACTTTTGAATCTGGTGGCATGATTGTAACGAGGGATCTTTCCCTTATCTTTTTCTCTATATGCAAGGCATATGTCCATCTTGTTGATATTTTGTCATTGAGCTCTTGTGGTATTTACTTATTGAATTGTATTGGTACATACTTGTAATAAATCATTGCCTTAATGATGGCTTCTTCAATCTTAGTCTGATCTTTGGGAGACAAGGTTAGCTGTTGTCTTATCTTTCGGTGTGATATGATTCCTTTCTTGATGATTGATGCAACAACTTCATCAATTATGTGAGGAACTTTGAGATTTTTTGTTTGAGCTCCTTGATCTTTCTCATCCTGCTCAGTATCTTCCTTATCCTATTTTCCTCTAATGTATTTTGTTCTTTACGTCAGTGCATGTTGCCCAATTTGAGGCTTTCTCTTATAATTCCTCACTCTACCTTTCTTAACTGGTGGTGAGTTTGCATCTTTGGAATTTTTACTTCTGGTTCTTGATGTAACAATAGTTCTTGGTTTCTTTGTTGGTGGTGCATCATATTCAGTTGACTTGGAGTCACTCAATTGTTCACATTCACCGACAGGTGATTGTCCCTTGGTGTCATCTTTTTGTTTTGATTCTTCATCATTTACTAACAACTTCTTTTGAAGTGTTTTCACCATCTTAGTTTTCTTTCTATCAATTTTATTTACTACTAAGCCTATTTTAATTCTAGCCTTAGCTTCCTCATACATGCCAAATCTTGGTAATGATTTGTCCACTGCTTCATTCAATAATGCTTCAATAGCATTCATGGCCACATCAATTTTGATCTCATAATCTAATGGTGGCAACCATACTATTCTCGGTACAAGTATTTTTATTAAGGTGGTGTTAGCATCTAGTATGAAACATATGTCATCCTTATACTGTTCCACCATTTGTTCAAGTATCCTCATTCTTTTTTGCATTCTATCATTGAAGGTAGTGAAGTATGCATCCATGGCTGATTTAAAATTGTCCCCTAGTGACTTAATATATTCACTAATTTGTATAGTTATTGTTCAGGTTATGTCCCAATTGACATTACCGGTAAATGGGAAGAAATTTTGGAAATAGAAAAATGTGCACATGAGGAGTGAACCAAACTTACATGAATTAGATCTAGTTTATCTAATATTCCTCATGTTTTCCTCCAGTTGCTTTAGTAGAAGCTTGGATAGGTCCAGTTGTAGTCCTATCTTCACAATCGTATAGGCAGTGTCAACTGCTCCGCATGCTATGTTGTTCAATCGGCTAGCTTGGAATACCTTGTATCCCAGTACACATGCACCAAAATTCATCTCTGGGTCGGTGATGGAATTAACCTTTAAACCTCTATCATCCCATAGTGCACTTGTCATCTTTTCGATCTCAGGGTGAGAAGGATGTTTTATATATTTGGCCTTGTCAGTTACTAAATAACCGGTTACTACTTGAATTACATCCTTAGTGATTGGTTTTGGTTCATCCAACCACATTTTCCTATCATGTACTCTACTGAGTACTATCCGAATCCACTCAGTTTTAAACTCTTTCAGGAACATTAGGGCATTTTTTAACCCTTTTACCTCAATGTTCTTGTGTTCATCTTTAATGTTTCCATCTGTGCAAAGCTTCTTGTAAGCTTCTTCAACTTCAAGATCTTTGATCTCTACAATCTTGTAGTGGATATATGCTCAGACGTCTTCAACTAGTAAAACCCTAGGAGGTATATATGCTTGAGAATGCTCCTTAGTCATCAGGTTATGAAGCAACCTCAGGGAAAAATTTATACTTGGGCTCTTCACAAGTAGAGTTCTTGATCAGGTTGACCCTCTTGTCCTTAGTATTCTTGGTCTTTGTGACTTGTGATGTGGTTTCCATTTTTTGTAGAATTAGGGCTTTCTCTATAAATGATATGTTTTCTCAGTGAGTCTTATATGGTCACTTGAGCTTGGTTGTAGATGATGGAAAAAATTTTTAGTAGCCATGAATATGTTTTTGAATCTCTCTGCAATATGGTTGCTCCTTGGTCACTCTTCTTCACTCTTCTCTTCGCTCTCAAACGCTTGGTGAATGAATGAGATTTTCATTGCCCTTTTATAAATGATGCCCTAAGTGATGCAATTAATGCTTCACCTACTTCTCGGTGGTCAAAGATAGAGTCGCTCGAGCATCACGCAAACTTATCAGCTCGGTGAGTATATACTACTTGGGGTAAGTGTCAACTCAATTGACCTTTCACATGTTCACCAATGGTGCTCGATATGTAGTGAAGACTTCATTGTCTTTTACATGATTTACCGACGATGCTTAGTTTACATTGACAAATTGGCTTTTATATGTATATCAATGATTCTTGGTATGTATAAACCGACGAGATTGGATTCACAAATTCATAAAAAGTAATACCATAGTGCATCTTCATTCATGCTAATTTGGCATTTTATCAATGTATATTGGAACTGATGTAAAATATAGCTTTGTATAGTGTAGTTATGTACTTACTTGTTTTGCTTAGGATGAGGTATCACCAGATCCATTTGATGAGGTGTCACCAACTGTGGTGCTTGGTCCAGCATCATCTTTTCTTGTAGCTTTCCTCCACATTTGATTTCTCATTCTTCTGATATCTTCAATGGTATTTCCATTAGCAAAAGTGCTTGACTCTGTCACTCGGTCTCTGCAGTCCTTGCTTAGATGACCGACCTTATGACAGTGTAGGCATGCCATTCCAGAGTTAGTCCAATTCCTAGACCTTCTTATCCATTTCCTCATGCAGTTTGCAGCTATGTGTCCATATCTACCACATGTTATGCAATTTATCCATGTGTTGTTATCCCAAAAGTATGAGTTACCGATTCTTCTCGGTTGAAGCATTTTCTTGTTATTTGGGTTTCTACGCTTGCTTTTTCTTTTTCCTGCATTCATGAGAGGTGTGGCCATGCATTTTTCAAGTGGAACAATATTTTTCCATGTAGGATTCCTTCTTTGGTTGGTTCACCTTAGATCTACATTCATGTTCTTTATGTCCATGCTTGTTACAGTTATAACATTTACCTATGAATGTAGTGTGGATTTAGGAATACCTTTAGCTTTGATCCTGCAAACATTTGAAGTGTGGCCTGGTTTTCCACAGTGATTGCATGACTGCTTCTTTTTTCTTGGATTTGTGTAGACATATTTTTGATCATCTTGGTTTTATGATTCTCCATGCTCGGTATACCCTAGATTGGTTTATTGTTGAGTCTTCTTTGTCCATTCAGAAAATCATCCATTCTTTTTGTACTTTCTTCATCTTTCTTGATCATATCATTATGTTATTGTTGAATCCTTACTTCATGCTTTAGTTTTTAATTTTATTCTCTTAGTTCACCAATAGCTTCTAGTTTCCCATTTAGTTCTATGTTCACTCAGTTTTCCTCATGACTCATAAGAACTATTTGATTGGTGATCTCATGATGATGTTCAGTAAGTCTTTGTATTTTAGTTTCTCTTTCTTGTAGCTTTTCAGTGATCTTCCTCCTATCATCAATAGCTAATTTTATTTCTTGTTCATCTTGTCTAGCATTATTCATAACATCAATCATCCTTATTTTTAGTACCTTTGCTTGTTCAGTCAGATGTTGATTGATTTCATTCAGACTTGTAATGCTTCCTTCAAATGTGTATGATGTATTGCTAGATGTAGATCTTGATGACTCAAACAAATCAGGTATCTCTTCTTCATGATAGTTTGTTTCATTGTTCCAAGATGCCATAACTTTTCTTTCAACTACTAGCTCTCTCATCTTGATTCTTGCTTCTTTGTATTTCTCATAGAATATTTGTATCTGCAACTTCTGATTTTCAATATTCTTTTCAAGCTTATACCTTTCCATTGTATGATATTTTCTCTCAAGTGATTTAAACCTCTCCAAATAAGAGATCTAGATTTGATACCAATTGTTGGAATAATGGAATGGTGTGTATTGAGAGGGGAGGGGTGAATCAGTACCCTTAAAACTTTTAATTAATTAACCCTTAGTAATCTTTCTTGCATTACCGACCATATTGCTTTTCTTCCTTATGCATGTAATATCAAAACATAAACTTAATTGCATGTAAACATTCATAGAAACATTCATGAAATGTAAGTACACGTGACACAAGAATTGGTAACGTAGAAAACCCCTATTAGAAGGTAAAAACTATGGTGGGGATAAAACCCACAAAGCTTCACTATCTGCAGAATGGAAGGTATTGGTTAAGGCTACAAGTGTGATCACTTCTAATGATCTTACCCTGTTAGGAGTAACATTTTAGACTGGTTAGGTCTACTCGGTTAAGACATTTAGCAACATTGTTAAGTGTGCACTTGGTTAAGAGATTTACAATAAAGATAGTTAAGTCCACCTTATTAAAGGATTTCTTCTATTTTCTACAATTGTTAGAGAGTAGTCAAAAATACTTGTTGACCTAATAGTATGCAATCCTGAATTTTTTAATACAGATCCTTTAAGTACACAATATATATGTATCACCTATAGTGATTAATTAATACCTTTTTTCTACTTGGTATCCTTGAATCTTGTTCTTCATAACTAAATTTTGTCTTTTGTATCCTTCTACGTGAAACTCTTAGTCAGATCCGTAGATGTCTATTGCGGCTACAATCATCAAGTTCTAATTGATTACTACATCTATTTATACAATGTATTAACCTATTTAGGTTTCATGCTTTACAATAAAAAATCTATGATCAAAGGTTTACAACTTGACCTTGATCTCCTAGTTTGCATGTTTACAATCAGTTAGACTGATTAAAACAATTACCTATGCTTTACTTATCCCTGAATAAATGGTTTCACAGTTAAGCATAAAGCTAATTATAAAACTCAAGTGTTTTATCTGACGTGTAACTCAGATCCACATTTTTCAAAAATAAAATTCTCTCTCGGTAGACTGGTGCTCGGGTTTCTCTATAGTCTTTGCTTGATGAAGTCTCTGAACTGTCTATCCGTTTACTATGTAAACTATTTTCTTAGTTTATACTATAAACTGTTTATCGTTGATAGTGCATATCGGTGTTATCTGATTTCGGTTTCATTGCACTAACATTTTCGGTGACCATTGCACTTGTCTATTTTTGGTGTCCTTAGCACTTGACTATTTTGGTGTCCAATGTGCTTGACTGAATGCTGTCACTCGGTGATCATATTACCAGCAGTCCAAAATTTGTTTCCTTGTATACTAATGAAAAATGTGATCCTTTAGGATTATCAGTTTTTATGCAGATTCTCTTAGTTTCAAACCTTTTTGTCCATGATTTTTTTTCAGATTTGAGGATGGATTTTATTTTTGGCATTTTGAGAGCGTAGTTCTATTTGAGTTTATTTTTTCTTGACTTTCCTATAAAGTCTAAGATTTTTTACTTTTTAGGGGTTTATCCTTACTACCTTATTTTTGCACTTTGCAAATTGAAGTATTAATGTAGTGAGAAGATTGACGATTTGTAGAGGAGTTTCCATATTTATTGAATAAATATTATAGGTTTTCTTCTCAATTTTGTTGTGTTGAAGTATTTATTATGGGTATTTGGTCAGATATTATGTTCATTCCTCTATTTTTTCAAGCTCTTTTCAATGTTAGATGAGATATTTTGGTAACTTATATGTAGGTCTATGATTGTGTCTCCCTTTTGCTGCTAGAAATTGAGAAAAAATCATCATTTTCCTTTCAAGGTGTCAAATACTAAGACTTGTCATAAGAATCTCTTTTGTGTGTAGTATATAATTGAGTTTGTGAGCAATTATAGTGTCTTTAAGAGGTAATTTTGTGAGGATTTCCAGCTACATGTCATATTGGTATTCATTTGGTGCATCACCCATTAGTTTTTAGGAGTTCATTTCACAAGCATTTATTTCTTAACCCTTTTCCTGCAATGATTTAGTTTTAAGTGGGTACCATTAAGGAACCGACATTTCAATCTTGGAGATTCACTCTGCATATAGGATACCCAAAACCTAAAAGTGTTTCCATGTTAAGATAGGATAGCTAGGTTTCATATCTTTCTATAGGCACAATCCTGATTGCTAAAAATTTTGGCACACCCGATGGGACATGAACTGATTATGCAGTTCTTTCAAGCTTTAATTTTTGTTTCTATTTTGGTGTGAATAGCAGTTTACAGCCTTCAAGAAGGCAATTTTTCACCACCCGATGACTTTACATTCTATGGTTTTTAGCAGATTTAATGAGCAATACATATGAAAAATTACAAATTAGGTAGGTCCAATGGCCCAGCCTATAAATCTATCTTTAATTCCTTTCGATTAGGGGAACCCCTTGAATTTGACACAATACATTGATATACATGTGGGTTCCTTGAAAATTGTTCCATATTTCATTAGATAACATCATACTACACCAATTGATCATATTAGAGATGTAGCTTCTTTATGTTGATTGCATCATGTAACAAAGCATAATATTGCAATTAGATTACTGGAAGAATCATTTAAAGGGAGAGCACTTGCATGTGTTAGAATGGTCCCAAAGGATAACTGAGAGGGGGGGGTGAATCAGTTATCAGTAACTTTAGTTCTTTTATTTCTTTAACTTCATAATAAATGCACATTCATATAACACAGTACACAACACACAATTTGATTATGGGGAAACCAAATGGTAAAAACCCCGGTGGGAATTAGCACCCACAATGAACTATACTTGTTTATAGTAATCCCTGTTAGAAGATCTTGCAACCTT
>MU225464.1:2302710-2316814 GCA_018584345.1 Thuja plicata
CTTCAAACATATCTTCTAAATACTTCCATATGGTGTATGCTCTGTCAATTTTCTTGATCTCAAAAAATTCACTGTTAGATAGGGCACTGATTAGGGCTTCTTTAGCAATTGCATTATTGGTAAATGTATCCTTTCGTCTACTAGTAGCATCATCCCTTGCAAGGTCTTTCGAAGATGGAATAACAACTTCTTGTGTAGCTATCTCAAAGATCTCAAAGCCAACACACTGTAGATGTGTTTTCATTTTGTTTTCCAATCCAGATAATTTTCTCCATCAAACTTAGGGCTCTTTTTTCTGGATTAATACATCTGATCTATCTTAAGTTGTTAGGCTTCTTCTCCAAGGCGCTTGGCTCTGATACCAATTGTTAGAATAGTCCCAAAGGATAACTGAGAGGGGGGGTGAATCATCTATCAGTAACTTTAGTTCTTTTCTTTCTTTAACTTTAGAATATAATAAAGTAAATGCACATTCATATAACACAGTACACAACACACAATTTGATTATGGGGAAACCAAATGGTAAAAACCCCAGTGGGAATTAGCACCCACAATGAACTATACTTGTTTATAGTAATCCCTGTTAGAAGATCTTGCAACCATGTTAGGAGTTTTTCTTTACAAAGCAATAAGTATAGTAACCTAGTTAAGGGTCTGGCCCTGTTAGGAGTCTTTTACAAATAACCCTATTAGGGGTGAGGAATCACTTTCCAAAAGATCACTACTTCAATGGTGAAGGCTACAACCTTCTATTGAACAGATATGCACTATATCTCATGATGCACTTTAGAGTAGACCTACTATCTTGATCAGTTCCAATGTATTATAATCTTCTAATGCTTCTTCACATAGACTCTTGATGAATGAACCACAACTGATATTCTGCTCTGTACATTTTCTATCTCTTTTCGTATCATTCACACTTAGTGTATCATAAATGACTTGCTATAAGTATCTTCCTTAAAGTATGAGATCATGGGACCTGTAAGACAACTCTTCATAACATCCTTTTTGGCTTTACTAATCATGCAAGCATAATTACAACCGCACACATATAAACTGAATAGACGTGACGCTTCACTAAGTCGACTTCACCAAATCAACTCTAACTTTGCAATGTTCTTGAAACATGTTAGGTGCCTTTAGATAAATATCATCAACTCATAACTAATCATGAATATACACACACATATCCTAAAGATAGGGGCAACTCAAGAAACACATTAAATACATCGGCTCTAAATAGATACTCTACCAGAACTGTAACTGCCAATAACAGAATTACACAACTTGACTGAAACATCATATATGGATCTACGTGTATGAACATAACATACTAAACATGTCTACAACATGTATCTAACCATGCAAGGCTTGATAACATCATTCTGATAAGTACATACAGAATCACTACTGTGTATTATATGTTGTCATTAATGACAAACATACAATCAATCAACTGCACAGAAACAAATCTCCAACAACATGGATCATAAGTTTACTTGTTCACTCCATAACAAAGTGGGATTAATTGGATTCTCTTCTATGCACTCATTTTGAGGATAAATTAGATAGTTTCTCTTTGCTGGAGTAGTTGACCAAAATAAAGCAAATGGAACTTGAGCAAATGAGAGATTTCAATTATCAATTTCAAAGGACACGGGATAGAAATTTATTTTTGGTAAGGTCATCTGGTAATCTTTCATTTTTGCATTATCTTAAAGCTCTTGATAGTAATATTTCATTCATGATTCAATCAACAAGTGGTATAACTTTACCAACAACCTATGAAATTGCTATAAGGGCTGAAATTAATTAATTATGGCTGGTGAAATTGCACCTAGGCCTTCAATGTTATATCTTGCTAAGATACAACCAATTGTTTTTGTTATACCACTTGCCATAGCTACTGCTCCATTATTTCTAGCCTTATACAACCAAATACCAACTGAAGAAAATGTTGTTATAAACTCATCCCAATAGTGTTAAGAGTTTAAACAAGAGATTAAGGGTATGTTTCAGATCTTTGGTAACAAGTTCAACCTAGAAATTGATAGAAGTACTCCAAGGTGTGCTTGCACAAACACTATCTAGGACTCTACTTTTCCTAGTCTTCTCACGATCTGAAACTCACTTCAAGGACCTCCCAATTATTTTCTCCACTAGCCTAAGACTTCACTAACTCAACACAATGAGTTGGTCTCCTTGTGCTTCACCTTGAGGGGAAACTATCTGTTAGAGTTAAATAGACAGAAATATAACAATTACTTGCAGAAATATAACCAATATCAAAACATATAAGACCAAAGTAAAAGAGAACACAATACACAAAGATTTAACATGGTTCACCCAATCCCTAGGCTATGTCCACCAAACAGAAAGTCCAATCTTTCTATTATCCAGTGATTACAATATGATTGCAATACGCAATCCCTTACAGCTCAATATCGTTGTAAGAAGAAAAAACATTACATTATGTAAAACCCTAACCCTAAGCAGATTTATACAATCTTTATGCCACTTTAGGGTTACAACATGTCGGCATCGCAGAAAGTGTAAAACACTTTCCTGGATAATACTTTCCTGATCAATCACCACAATATAATAATCTCCCACTTGGGGACTGATCAAACTCCACATAAACCAACAATTCTCCCACTTGGAGATTGATCATGTAGCTAAACTGCTACCCTGTGAAGCTCCCATTGGAACCAACCTTCCTAGACTCTGCTATTCTATTAGTCTATTCAATCTAGAAGACCAACCAAAGATGAACAATAATTTATCTTCTCCCTCGTCACAACCTTTGTAAACATATCCACTAGATTATCATCTATATGTATCTTTTCTAGCTTTAACTTCCCATCATCCAAAACTGACCAAATGAAATGATACTGCAACTGTATGTGCTTTGTCTTTGAGTGCAAAGTAGAATTCTTTGCAAGATTAATGGCACTCTGAATATCTGAATACAGATAGTTATCTGCCTGTGGATGTCCCAATTCTTCCATGAAGAATTGAAGCCATATCATCTCCTTGGCTACCTCTGTAAAGGATAAAGCATTCACCTTTTGTAACTGAGAAATCCAACTCACTACTGTCCCACCAACAGTAAATACATAACCTGTAGTACTCCACCTAGTATCTATATCCCCTGCCAAATCTAAGTCAACATAGCCTTGAACAGTAGTAGTAGAGCCCCCAAAGTGCAAACACTTATTGGATGTACCTCTCAAATATCTAAGAATCCATTTGACTGCATTCTAATGCTCAATCCCAGGGTGACTCATATACCTGCTAATGACTCTAACTACATGTGCAATGTTTGGCCTAGTACATACCATAGCATACATTAAGCTCCCTACAGCTAAAGCATAAGGTATCTTGGAAATTTTTGCCTCTTCTTCTGGTGTCTTTGGACACATCTCCTTAGTCAATTTCAAATGACTAGGAAAAGGTGTAGTGACAGCTTTGGCATCCTTCACGGAGAATCTCTGCACCACCTTTTCAACATAATCAGTCTGAGATAGTGTTAATTTTTTGTTCTTCCTATCTCTACAAATTTTCATGCCAAGGATTTGTTTGGCTGCCCCCAAATCCTTCATAGCAAAAGATTTTGCTAACTGTTGTTTCAACCCCTTAATATGATCCATGTTAGACCCAGCTACAAGCATATCATCAACATATAAACATAGAATAATGTAGTTGTCCTCATTTAACCTCTTGAAATAAACACAATAGTCAGAATTACATTGAGTGTATCCATTCTCATTCATAAAAGTATCAAACTTAATATACCATTGTCGAGGTGCTTGCTTCAAGCCATATAAACTTTTCTGCAATCTACACACTAAACTCTCCTTACCCTTCACCTCAAATCCCTGTGGATGTACAATATATATTCCTTCATTCAAATCACCATGAATAAAAGTTGTTTTAACATCAAGATGCTCTAAATGCAAATCTTCAATAGCCACAGTACTTAAAACAATACAAATAGAAGTCATTTTAATAACTAGATAAAATATCTCATCAAAATCAATACTATGTTTCTGTACAAATCCTTTTACGACTAATCTGGCTTTAAATTTTTTCTTACCTCCATCTTCTTCTTTCAGCCTGTAAACCCATTTATTTTGCAAAGCTCGTTTACCTGTAGGTAACTTACATAAATCCCAAGTCTGATGTTTCAGCAAAGAGTCCATTTCTTTTGTCATTGTAGACTCCCACTGAAGCTTTATATCCACCTGCATAGCTTCATTATAACATTCAAGTTCACCAACATTAGTTAATAAAATAGAATACAAAGAAGGTGAAAATCTATCTGGAGGTCTACTTAGCCTTGTTGACCATCTAACATTCACTGGGGTGTGTGGTATTTATTTTTGTTGTTGTTGTGGAGCATAAGGAATTACTAGAAAATTATCTTTTGGAGTATCATCCAACTCTACATAATCAGTGTCTTTCTTCTCATGTTGTCACAATAGATCTTTGTACAATATTTTCTAATTGAATATGGCATCCCTGCTTCTTACAATTTTATGATTTTCAAAATTGAAAATTCTATAGCCAAATTCATCAATGTTGTATCCAAAAAATACACATTTCTTTGATTTTGCTTCCAGCTTGGTTCTATTTTCAAAATCTATATGTGCAAATACTTCAAAACCGAAGGTTCTTAGAAAAGAATAACTTACCTTCTTACCATTCCATGCTTCCTTTGGAATACCACAACCCAAAGGAGTAGAGGGACCTATGTTAATTAAATAAATAGCAGTATTTACAGCCTCTTCCCACATGTTTAAGGGAGCCTAGCATGCAATCTCATAGTCCTTACACGCTCCATTATTGTCCTGTTCATGCGTTCAGCCACTCCATTTTCTTGTGGAGTTCTTAGAACCATTTTCTGCCTAAGAATACCATTAGAGGAACAATAATCTTCAAATTATTTTCTGAAATACTCATCACCATTATCAGATATGAGACATTTTAATCTTTTACCAGTCTCATTTTCAACTAAGCTTTTCCATTTTTTAAAAGTTTCAAATACTTCAGATTTTTGCCTAAGGAAATAAATCCAGAATTTCCTAGTTGCATCATCAATGAAAGTAATGTAATACAAAGAGCCACCAAGGGAAGAAACATGAGCTGGACCCCATACATCTGTATTCACAAGCTCTAATTTATCCTTTTTCTTTTCCTTCCCACCCTTCAATAAATTGACTCTCTTTTGTTTCCCATACACACAACTTTCATATAAATCCAAATTTACACATTTCAGACCTGGTAGAACTTGTTTGAATGAAGTAATTTCATACCTTTATCACTCATGTTCCCAAGTCTATTGTGCCATAGTGTTGTTTCGGTATCCATAGCAACTCTTTCATTTTCTTCCTTCTCAACTGCAGAAACTATTCCTGAACATTCACTTTTCTCTATAACATTTAAAGTAGAAGGAACAACATTACCTATACAAATATATGAGGTGCCTACTTTCACACCTTTTTCTACTACTAAGGAACCTTTTTAAACCTTCTATTTTTTATCATTAAAAGTAACTGTGCAACCTTCATCACCTAGTTGCCCTACTAAAATTAAATTTCTACTCAGCCTTGGAACATATCTTACCTCTTGTAGTAGCCAATGATTCCCATTTTGCAACTTAATCTTAATTCTTCCCTTCCCAACAATTTGATAGGGTTCATTATCTCCCAAATAAACTTGCCCAAAATCACCTTTGATATAATCAATAAAATAACTCCTATGGGGTGTAGCATGAAAGGAAGCCCCTGAATCTAAACGTTCAACATTCTCAAGGGAAAGAATCAAAACATCATCTTCAGATAGTGCTTACCACATTTGCCTCCTTATTGCCTTCATGTTTGTCTTTTTCTTTATTCTTTCGAGACCAGCAATCTTTCTTCTTGTGACCCGATTTTCCATAGTACCAACAGTCACTAGGTCCTCTTGATTAAGACCTCTTTCCCTTTGACTTCCCTCATGATTTCCCATAATTTCCAAAGTTGTTTCCTCTATCTCTTGTTCTGCCTCTGCTTTCTTCATTCAAGACACTACTTGATGTAGCTCCACCTGAGATTTTTCTATGAATTTCATCACTCAAAATAACACCAAGAACATCATCAAATTTTAGGGTGTTCATATTATAAATAGAGTTACTAGCAACCATTATCAAGTCATTACAGCTTTCTAGCAAAGAACATAGAATAAAAAGAGCCCTAATTTCTTCATCAAAATTTATCACAGAGGATAATTGACTAGTAACTGTATTAAAATCATTTAAATGATCATCCACTGACCCACCTTCTACCATCTTCATATTAAATAAATGCTTCATAAGAAATACCTTATCCGAAGCGGAAGGCTTTTCATACAACTTTTCTAGGGTGTCCATTAAATCTTTAGTTGTCTTTGCTTTGGTAATATTAAACGCCACCGATTACGCTAGGCATAAGAGAATTCTACCCAATGCATTTCTATATAGAATATCCCAATCCTCCTAGGACATAGTTGCATCTTTTTTGGCCACTCCTCCCAATGGTCGCCATAAATCCTTCTAATAGAGATAGTCCCCCATCTTCATTTTCCATAACTGAAAGTTTTTTCCATTAAACTTCACAACCTTCAATCTACCCTCATCTGCCATTACTCCCACTCAACCATGAGATATTCTTGCAAAGGATAACTAAAGACAACCTTGCTTTGATACTACTTGTTAGGATTAACTAGATAGAAATCTAACAATTACTTGCAGAAATATAACCAATATCAAAAAATATAAGACCAAAAAAAAAGAGAACACAATACACAAATATTTAATGTGGTTCACCCAATCCCTGGGCTACATCCACCAAATAGCAATTCCAATCTTTCTATTATCCATTGATTACAATCTGATTGCAATATGCAATCCCTTACAGCTCAATACCGCCGTAAGAAGCAAAAATATTACATTACATAAAACCCTAACCCTAAGTGGATTTATACAATCTTTATGCCACTTTAGGGTTACCCCACACATTGCAGAAAGTGTAAAACACTTTCCTGGATAATACTTTCCTGATCAATCACCACAATATAACACTATCAACAAGTGTACTTCAACTCTTCTACTCTTCCTTGGACAACTCCAAGTGTATTTTAATCCTTTCAACTCCACCAGTGTTTTCAAAGAAATTTTGTTAGAATAACTGAGAGGGGGGTGAATCAGTGGCCTAAAAAATATTCCAATAAATCAACCCAAAAACTTAGTACCACAATATTAAGCCTCTAGTTATCTTCAGTCCTACAAGATGAATGCCTTCAAACAATCTTAACAAATAACTACTGCTCGGAGTTCACCGTTAAACCTTACTCTTACTGTTTATCGATTAGTAGTCTTTCATTCACCGAAAAATAGTAAATTACGTAGTGTATACCGATCAATCTAGAATTAGTTATGTGTAATGCAAAACACTAAAGTAATGACTCATAAACACATTGACACATGGATTTTTACCGTGGAAACTCTGTTAAGGGAAAAAAACCCTTGGGACCGGTAACCCAAAATTTTTACTCTTTCGAAGTGAGCTCGGTGAAGAGCCAACCCTGTTAAAGGTTACAAACACACTTTTAGGTGTGACCTTGTTAGAGGATTTAAATAGACTAGTTTGTCACTTGATATTGGGCATCTCTATGTTACCTTATATGACTAAACCTAGTGTAGTTTTTCAAATGGTATCTGGCATCTCATGCTATCTTCATGATCAAACTTTTTGATACTACTTGGGATGTATCTCAATATAGAAAGGATTGTTAAGTCATGCTCGGTTAAGAGAATTTTTTATCCAATGGTTCAACTAAAATAGTAAATTATCTATTCACACATACAACTTAGACATGGATATTTTCATATATATTTTAAGCTCATTATACCTTTCTTATCAATGTCTCCATTCAATACCTTTGCTCCACTTCTTTCTGCTCGATGATGTTGTGCTTCTCTAAAGTCTTTGACACTTTGTATATAACCAATCATATTATATCAAGTTGACATCAATGATAATACAATCCATTAACTAATTTAATGCCTTGTATTATCTTTCTACATTTTGGTGATCAAATTAACATGTTCAAACTTTCAATCAGTTATATGTCATCAATCTCTCCCTTTGGCATTGTTGGCAGCACACTACATTATCACACTATATTATGACTAATACAATATGAAATATATCAAGTGTATTTAATCAATCTCTCTCATATCTTTTTTTCTATAACTAATACAAATGTTTGGCTCTCGGTAAGCTCATATAGCTTAAATTTGTTTCTTGCAGAGTGTCTTCTTCATTCTTTAATCCCTTTACTGGATAGATGTGTCAGCTTCTGATTCTATTTATGATATGTGCTCTGCCTTGACTGTTCCTCTCCTTGATCATCTATTTTTCCTTTGACAACAATCTCTCCCTTAGTATGTATTCTCACCCTCATATTACTTCTCTCCCTTTGGATATTCTGGATATTCTCTCCCTTTGGATAATGATATAATCTATCACTTTGAATCTCTCTTCCTGATAATGAGATAATCTCTCCCTTTGACAATGATGTCAAACAATTCTTCCATATCATCTTCCATCCCCTTTTATAATATACTCCTTGAATTTCCCTATCCATCAGCAATACAATGACTCTGGTGTTCGGTGTAGATATGTAGCTTGTTGTGTATAGATGTATCTTTGTAGCCCATTTGTGTGCTTGCATCAACATGAATGATCTTCTATTTTTTGTATAGGATGATGCAGCCTCCTAGTCATCTAACTGACTGATAGACAAGGGTTGGACCCCTAGTCTCTTTCTCAGGTAGTCAAATGTATCTTTCGGTAATGGCTTGGTAAAAATGTCAGCTAATTGTTCCTTGGATTGAACATATTCTAGTATCACTTCTTTTTCTTGCACTTGTTCTCTTAAGTAGTGATACTTGATTGCAATATTCTTAGTCTTAGCATGCATGACTGGATTCTTTGATATGTTTATTGCACTAGTATTATCACAATAGATAATCACTGGTTCAAGAATCTTCATATTCATACCTTCTAGCAACTATTTGATCCATGCAATATTTGAGCAGTTTGTAGCAGCAACCACATATTCTACTTCTATAGTAGGTTATGAGATGCATCCTTGTTTCTTGTTGATCCATGTGACAAGTCTGCCACCAATGAAGAATGCTCCTCCAGTTGTGCTCTTTCGATCATCAATGTTTCCAACCCAATCAACATCTGTATAGACTTGAAGCTCAAATTTTCCTTCTCTTTTATACCATAATCCATAGTCCTCGGTGTTCTTTAGATATCTCGGAATTCTGTTGATGGAATTCATATGTGATTCTTTGGGATTAGCAAATAATCTTGCAACTATTCCAACTGCATGTGCTATATTTGGTCTGGTATGAACAACACACATTAGTTTTTCAATCATTGATCTATACAAGATCTGAATTACCTCATTTGATTTTTCTTCCTTTATTGGCTTACATTCAGTTTCCATAGGTGTTCTAACTAGTTTGGAATCTTCCATCTTGAATATCTTCAACACTTCCTTGATGTATTTGGTCTGAGTGATATATGCCTACATCTTGTTGAAGAATCTATAGACCAAGAAAGAATTTGATCTCCCCAAACATAGAGATTTCAAACTCTTTTCTCATTTCACTAGCAAAGTATTTACATAATATTTCATTACCCCCAAATATGATATCATCAACAAATATTTCAGCAATAAGAATATTAGCATCGGTATCTTCTTTTAAGTACAGATTGCTATTTTCACTTGTTCTTACAAATTCAATGCTTATGAGATAGGATTGAAGTCTTTCATACTAGGCTCTAGGTGCTTCTTTCAATCCATAGAAGGCTTTATGTAGTCTACATACCATTTTTCTCTTGTCTGGATCAACAAACCCTTTTGGTTGTTCAATGTATACCTCTTCTTCCATTATTCCATTTAGGAATGCAGATTTGACATCCATCTGGTATACCTTGAATCCTTTGAATGCAGTATAAGAAAGTAAAATTCTTACTCCTAGTCTAGCAATGGGTGCAAAGGTTTCTCCATAATAAATACCTTCTTCTTGTGCATACCCCTTGCATACTAATCTTGTTTTATTTCTTGTGACTTCTCCATTCTCATTCAGCCTGTTTATGAATATCCATTTGGTATCGATGACATTCTTGTCATTTGGTCTCGGTACTAGTGTCCATGTATTATTCTTTTCAATCTATTCTATCTCTTCATTCATAGCATTGACCCATTCTTCATTTTCAAGTGCAGTATTAATAGATTTAGGCTCAAAATCACAAAGTAAACATCTAGTGTTTAGTGACTTACTTCTTGTCCTCATTCCAGCCTTCTTATCTCCTATGATCTGATTCTGTGGATGATGTCTTCTGAAATACTTGGAAATTTTTAGTTCAACTCTTTGTCCATCATTATGATCATCATTTTTACCTTCATTCTAATCTCCATTGCTCGGAACATCATTTTGAGGATTTTCCTAATTTTTGGTAATTGCAGCCTGATGCTTGGGTATAATGTTCTGTTTCTCAGGAGTGATACACTGTTGCTTGGGTAGAGTGTCAGGTTCTTCATTTTAAACAAACATGTTGTAGTCTTCTGGTTCTTTTCTCCTTTCCTTATCATTCTTCTCTACAAATTCATCTATTCTTACATTTTCACTTTCAATGATCTTGTTAGAGGACTTGTTAAGACATTTATAAGCCTTGCTTTTGGTGGAATACCCTAGAAGGATACCTTCATCACTTTTGGAGTGAATATTTCTATTTCTATTATCTTTCAAAATATAAAATTGACTATCCAAGATTTTGAAGTAACTTACATTGGGTGTGTAACCTTACTAAAGCTCATAGGGTGTCATACTGACTGCTTCCCTCTAGAAAGTTTGAGTGATGCTTTTCTCAATCATCAGTGTTCTTGCACAATCAACAATTGATCTATTTCTCCTTTCAGCAATTCCATTTTGTTGTGGTGTTCTTGGTGCAAAAATCTATCTTTTAATTCCATACTCATTGCAATAGTTAGTGAATTCATCATAAACAAATTACCCTCCTCTATCTGATCTTAAGAATTTCAATTCCTTACCACTTTGTTTTTCTACCATAGCCTTATACCATTTAAATATCTTGAATGCTTGATTTATATTTTAAGAACATAACTGTCATCATTCTAGAATAATCATCTACAAAGAGAATGAAATACCTATCACCATAGTAACTCTTTGTCCTCACGAGTCCACATAGATCAGTATGGACTAGTTCTAGAATGGAATTAGATGTATGGGCTTTACTCTTGAAACTAGACTTTTTCATCTTACCTTTTTGAAAATTCTTGCACATGATATGCTCGGGCTTTGACATGCTCGGTAAACCTCTTACTCTTCTTTTATTGATTATCTTTATCATGTTGTCAAAATTAACATGGCATAGTCTTTTATGTCACAACCATATGTCTTTGTTTCTAGCCATTAAACAAGTGGTGTTAGTGTCATCAAGATAGAAAATGTTACCTTTTTTCTGTTCACCAGTTCTAATCAACCTTCATGATTCATTAAAGGTCTTTGCCTTTTTATTCTCAAATGCTACTCGGTGACCTGTATTATTTAGCTGTGAAAAACTTAATAGATTATAATTAATTCTTTTTACCCAGTAGGAATTTTCACATTTGATCAGGTTATTCAACATTATGGTTCATTTACCTTCAACTAGACAAGGTGTGTCATTACCCATTCTTACTGATCCACCATTATAGTATTCAAAAGTTTCAAACTTTTGTTTATCACCGGTCATGTGGTGAGTGCGGCCACTATCTATAATCTAGACATCATTCTTACTAACCTTAGATATGAGTGTAGTCTTTTCATACCTTTCTTCTTCTTCATTTGACTCATCCTTCATGGCTACAAATCCCATCTCAATGTCTTCATCAGATTCAGTGTCAGTGTCTCCAGCTCTATTCTCAGCTAGGTAACAAGCTTTCTTCCCTTTGTCCTTGTATTCTTGGGTATCTCTTCTATCAGATTGTCAGTTGCTTCAGTAATCTCTATTATCTCCTTGGTCAAACTTCTTTTCATATGTTCTGTCATTACTTATGTCATGTTTTCTTCTATTAGGACATCTTGCAACAAAGTGTCCAACCTATTTACAATTAAAACATACAAGTGGTAAGTTACCTTTGTATCTACCTTTGCCTCTCTGCAATCTTCTTTCCATTAGTGCTTCAATCTCATCAAGTCCTTGGTCATCACTATCACTTTCACTATCATTTATAATAGTGTGTCTATGGCTTGACTTACTTATTTTCAAAGAAGATTTGAATGCAGACTCTATAGATGGTAAGACACTATTATCAAAGTTATTCATCTCAAATGAAATCAGTCTACCAATCAGACTATCTAGAGTAAAAATATTGTTTGCAACTTATCTCATTTCTTGTATAGAAGATATTCTAATAGCATATACAGGCAGTAAGGTTCTTAGGATTTTATTTACCACTGTCTCTTCTTCAAGTACACCTCCAACTCCTCAGATAGCATTGACTACCTCTTTGATTCTGCAGCTATACTGAGTGATATTTTCTCCTTCTTTCATTCTTAGGTCATCAAACCTCCCATTTAAGCTTTCTTCCTTGGCTCTTAGTACATTAGCATCTCCTCCATGTACCAGCTTCAATTTATCCCACATTTGCTTTGCAGAGGTGCGGGTTTTGACATCTTTAAACTCAGCATCAGAGAGTGAGGAAGCAAGTTCTATCATCATACAATTATGCTCACGCTTTTCTCTCAATTGCTCAAGTGTGTGAGTTCCTATAGGCAACACATATTCAATATCAAGGTGTTGAGTAACATCATTACCAATACCTGATAGGTGGAGTCTTATTCTGCTTTGCCATGATGCAAATTTGTCTTTATTCAACTTGGG
Organism: Thuja plicata; assembly: GCA_018584345.1. Classification (NCBI taxonomy): domain Eukaryota; kingdom Viridiplantae; phylum Streptophyta; class Pinopsida; order Cupressales; family Cupressaceae; genus Thuja; species Thuja plicata. Next base: position 2,315,701 of record MU225464.1, read on the forward strand.
TACATCTTATTTTTTCATCTTGTGATCTTTTGCTTGAACTGTTAAACTCCTTTTCTAAGCACACAAGATCTGATACCAATTGTTAGAATAACTGAGAGGGGCAGGGGATGAATCAGTGGCCTAAAAAATATTCTAATAAATAAACCCAAAAACTTAGTACCATAATATTAAGCCTCTAGTTATCTTCAGTCCTAAAAGATGAATGCCTTCAAACAATCTTAACAAATAACTATTGCTCAAAGTTCACTGTTAAACCTTATTCTTACTCTTTACCAATTAGCAGTCTTTTATTTACTAAAAAATAGAAAATTGCTTAGTGTATACCGATCAATCCATAATTAGTTATATGTAATTAAAAACACTAAATTAATGACTCATAAACACATTGACATGTGGATTTTTAATGTGGAAACCCTGTTAAGGGAAAAACAACTTGGGACCGGTAACCCAAAATTTTCACTCTTCTGAAGTGAGCTTCGTGAAGAGTCAACCCTATTAAAGGTTACAAACACACTGTTAGTGTTGGCAAGTTGACACTCAGGATGTATATGGCCTATTTTGTGTTTTCATTATGGCAACAAAGTCATATGAATTTTTTCAAGTAAACTTGAATGATAAAATTGGCTAAGTACAGAAGATAGAACAGAACAGAGATATGCAGTCGATTAGAGCACCAGCACACATGCATACAATTGAGTCAGAATATGCACGTTCATACTTAAGCTCTATGATATTTTTTTGTGCTTACCCTATACATGTATGGTATGGTATGATAGTACAAAGAAGTTACAGGAAGATTAAGAGCTACTAGTAGTTCAAAAAATAGAGTATGAAGCCGACTTTGGATTTTGGATTAGTGTACAATATTTTGTTTTGTAATGGCTATGTGCCTATTGTACCATCAAAGTACATTTTCCATATTCCTTCTTCTTTCAAGATAAATTCCTTACTCAAAGGATCAACTCCTTGATCTTGACCACAAAGTTCTTCTTTTTGCATTCTGAAATTTTCCATGTCTATGTCAATGCAACAGTTGATATGAGTATCCTCATATTTTTCTATCATGTGGGGAGTGCGGCTCTCTCTCAAAACACTGACATTCTTTCCAGCAATA
>MU225464.1:2337194-2360358 GCA_018584345.1 Thuja plicata
GAATTCCATAGCAGCAACTCTCATAGGCACATGATAAGGTAATATATGAGGTGGGTGAATACACCCATATACCCTGATAAAGGTGAAATTCTCCTCCAAGAAGAAATCACCCCAGTTGTGGTTTCCAAACCAATTTTCTTTATAATTGCAGGGCCTAAGCAATTGGATGATCTTCAATGGAACTCTAGTCCTGCTTGTCCCCAAACTTTGAACAATTGGATATATAATCCAATTTTGGAAGGCACAGAAGTCACACTCCCTTGAAGTATAATTCCAAACCCTGACCCAAAACTGGATAGGATTTGGTTGTGCTTGATATAATCTCTGAGGGGATAAGTCATGAACCTTCATGATTACAAAATTGAAGTACAGGAGAAGGTGCATTAGGACTGAATAATGCAAGAATTTAGGCTCCTTCTCCTTGGGGTTCTTTAACTTATTCTGGGTTGCAACAAAACCCTCATGCATTTCATCTATTATATGCTAAATATTATCATAACTGGTGCTTGAATGCACCTCTTGTAGGTCTAGTACCATCATTAAGATGCCAGAATTGATTCTCTCTGCATCTCCGTCGATCCCCAACACTCTACATAAGGCATATGCAGTATACTTGATGTAGAAGTGTAGGTCCTTGTAATAATATGGATAGGGCTCAACCATAGGATCTAGGTAATTTTTCAGTTCTTTTAACATATGTTTCTGCAACAAGCCTTTTGCAATACCAGGCTTAGAACTGTATCTCTTCTCCTGCCTAGTCATGTCAATTTTTGTTGACATGGTACTAAATAAGCCGAAGGCTTGCATGAATGAGTTTCTGTTCAAAATTAACAGGGCAGTTCCATCATCCCTTTTGATGGTCTTTGTGAGGGCATCATAGTGATTTGCTAGGTCTAAAAATAGGTCAACATCTAAGAAAACATCAGGAACAAGCAACCTAGAGAGACCACATTTCCAAGGGTTTGAAATAGGGATGGCCTTATCAAAATTCTTATAGAAGTATGTGAAAAGAGAGTAACCTGTGGTGCCCGAGGTCACGGCATCTCGAATGTCCTTGTAATCATCCAAGAGGACACTAGCATCAGCTTTCTTATTTTGCGTTCAACCTGGCAGAAGCTAGAGAAACTCATCAGAGAAACTCAGTTTTCCTTTTTGTTCCTCTCTACTCCCTCCACTTGTGGAAGCGACACTCACAGATCTACTCATATCTGCAACACCTTGAATCTCTTTTTTCTAACCGATATTGAAACAAATCTAATCTCCAATATCAGCTGTTTGTTCTGTGCACAATCTCCTGCAATTTAGAACTCTCTGATCAACTTTGAATACACTGCAAACTGCGCAAAATATCACTCTTCTGAGAATTAGCAACTTGGCTCTGAAATCTGAAAACATGGTAAAGGCAAATGAATGCACTATTAACTCCTTATAGCTGTGATTCAGAGTACATGGCTCATAATTTAGAAACATCAGTTCTGCCATTAATTTTCCATGCCGTGAACTTTAAAAAAACCTAGCCGTAGTTGCCGAAGTTGACAGGAAATCAAATTTACAAAAAAGAATCCTCAGAGCAATCATAAACCATTTAAGAGAGCTGACATGTCACATTCTAATTCATTGTTTGTCTCACATCTCAGCTACTCTTAATGCACAGTAATCAAAATTGGAGCCTCTGATTGGTTGCCGAGTGATTTACATTGTCACATCACAAAACTGCTGCCATTTTTTAGATTTTGCAATCAGGGGACCTCCCGACTGCATTAAGTCTCTTTGTCGCGGGCCTTTGTCTTTAACCATGGTTCCATCTCAAGACTTGGTGACAATGTGCTTTCTTAACCTTGGCTGACCCAAGTGACCTTCTGGCGATCATGCAACATAACTAAAATCAAAGTCGCACGCAGTTAACCTTAACTCATCTTTCTTTCTGAGACCTGGCGACTAGCTGTTACCACTAACCTTCACGGTGGTCTCCTTGTCGCCAGATGCTTTTATTCCATTTTAAGACTATGCGACAACCTTTACTCGCCTGATCGCAGAATCAAATCCTTAGCATTCAATTTTACCTTAACAGATTATATGCACCTTGTTTTCACTTATGGCGACTGCGCAACATACCCTAATCGCCAAGTCAGAAGGAATTTTTCCCTAGGGCACTTTTCTTTTCAGACTTCGCGACCATCATTGGATCTTCTGATTGTTTCATCTGACGGCCATCGCTTAATCGCTCAATGTTTCTACATGCCCTTAAATGTTTCTCAGACACTGTGACAAAGGGCAAGGCACCTTAGTCTCGAAGTCGCTGAATCCACTTCTTCTTTCTAGCGGCCATGCGATCACTTTTGAACATCCACCCACCTTGTGACAGATGTCACTCAATCATTGGTTTTTACTTACAGTGTAACAGAAAATTGAAGCATTTATCTAGCTCTAGCAACATCCTGACTAAACATTACTGCAAATTTTAAATGGTTAGTCGCGTAGTCTGAACTGAAATCTCTTAACCGCTGTTCTATCCCGAGACCACGCGACTGAAGGAAAACTTAACCGTTAGCTTTGGCTTGATCTGGCGATAATGCAACATGAAGTAATCACGAAGTCTGAGAACCTTTTCATAACTGTGACAAATCTTTCACGATCACCCGACTAACAGTGGGTCCCATTTTTTACAAAGCTTTATAACATGGATATCTTGCGACTACCCGACTGAAAGAAATCGCTAAGTCTCAGAATGCTAAAGGAGTATTCAGAAGTTAAATGAGACTACGCAACACAAGGAAAAAGCAAAGTCGGGAAGGCACATGGAATATTCGCTCGGGGTAACGCGACAAGGCGACCTCACTTAAAACACATGCCTTAAGTGAATGAAAAAGGTAACGCTGAAACATAAGGCATGACTTAGGGTTTCAAATTCATCGTTCAACACTTGGATAAGACTAGGGTTTTCAGGGTTTTTACAATTTTGGCAAGGTTTAGACATGAAAACCTAAAATTTGACAGAGGTAAGGGCATAATGAGTGAGAGATAACTGAATTGTGCACATCAGGACTCAGAGAGCAGGACAAGGAACCAGGAGAACTAGCAAAAATAGGAAATACAACCAACAGTGTCGATGAAAAAGAAATAGAGAAGATATTCAGAAGAGAAATATAAGAAAATCAGTATGAAGTAGAAGTCTTCAAGAGATTAAATCATCAAATCATAAATTGAACTGATCAGACAACAGTGTCAGAACAACAGTTCATCTTTTGATATAGTGTATATCTATTATCTGAAGGTTGTGGCCTTCATCTTATTGAGAAGTGAGCTCTGGTAGTGATCCAACCACCTTTAACAGGGTTTTTTAAAGACTCCTAATAGGGTCATTGTACTTGCATTGTAAAGACTTCTCCTAACATGGCAAAGGAACTCTAACAAGTTCATTAGACTGGTACAATCATTTGTGGGTACTAATTCCCATCGGGGTTTTCCTCTGATCAAGGTTTCCCCGTAATCATATCTTGTGTTATGTGTTATTGTGTTATGCTTCAATTGTTATTTATTTGAGTTAAGTTTAAAATTTCTAAAATAAATATAAAGTAACAAACACTGATTCATCCCCCCCCCCCTCTTAGTGTTTCTAACAGTTAGGTGTGACCTTGTTAGAGGATTTAAATAGAATAGCTTGTCACTTGATATCGGGCATCTCTATGCTACCTTCTAGGACTAAACCCAGTAGAGTTTGTAAAATGGTATCTATCATCTCATGCTATCTTCATGATCAAACTTTTTGATACTCCTTGGGATGTATCTCAATATAGAAAGGATTGTTAAGTCCTTCTTGGGTAAGAGACTTTCCGATCCAATGGTTAAACTGAAACAACAAATGATTTGTTCATAAATACAACTTAGAATTGCAGATTTTTAGATCTATTGTAAGCTCATTATACCTTTCTGATCAATGTCTCCTTTCAATACCTTTTCTCCACTTCTTTTTGCTCGGTGATGTTGTGCTTCTTTGTTGCTCAGTGTCCGCAGAAATCTATAGCTCTTTCCTCAGCTTGATTGATCAGGACTGTCTGAAGTTGTTCTTCATCAGTTTCTCTCCAAAATCCTCTTTTTCTATTCACTCCCCTAATTCATAATGAATTAGATTGTCTCTTTATAGACATTATATCACTGATTTTCACTTCTTGATTTTCTTGTTCTTGGCATGATCCGCAATATTAGTCAATCTTGCTTTAAAGATTTACTTAAGTTTTATCCCGAGATTTCTCCTTGACAAATAGATAAAAGAACTTTAAATATTTTACTTATCTTTGGCTTTAACTTGTGGATGAAAATAATGTTAACAACTAGTTAACTCTATTTTTAGCTCTTTCAGCAATGTATATTTTTGTTTCTGAACTTTAGTTCCTTTCAGTTTTTTCACTCTTTGATAGCTTCGATCAACACTTTAGTTCTCCTCGGGCATCTCTGTCAGAGTTTTCTATCCATCAGGCATCACTATGAAGTTTTTCTCATCGATAATGCTTGTGATTCTTCTCTTTGGTAATGCTTGTCGGGTTTCTTTCACGGGCATCACTGTGACTTTACTTTCGAGTTTCTCTGTCTGTCGGTTTCCACTAAGCATCAGTGTTTGTTGTCACTTAGTGAATGTTGATCTTTTATTCATTAATGAAAGAATAATCTTTATCTTTCTGATTCTCTAATGTCTTTGACACTTTGTATATAACCAATTAGATTATATCAAGTTGACATCAATGACAATACAATCCATTAACTAATTTAATGTGTTGCATTATCTTTCTGTATTTCGGTGATCAACTTAACATCTTCAAACTTTCAATCAGTTATATGTCATCACATTTCTCATGTTTAACAAATTCCTAGACTCCACATGATCCCATTTTTTACGAGGTATCACAACTTTTCCAAATGCTCTCCCAATTCACCTTCAAATTTGGCTTTTAGGCCTAGTCCTTCTACTAGCCCTATCTAATAGGTTTTTCCCAATTCTTGTAAAATACCCTCAAACCACCCCCTCAAAAAAGTGGGGATCCTGATACTCTTTTCCAAGACTCAAAGGATTTTCTAGGTTTTAGGGTCCTAAGGTGTCTGTATACTAGATTCCTAGAATTAAGGATAACTAGGGCTAATTAAGCTAAAACAGTGCAGTCAGATGACTTATGCATGAAAATGTATCAAACTAGATAGGTGGAGTCTTATCCTTTCTAGGAGGCGTCTTTATATACCCTAGGTTTCCAAAACCAGTCTTGTTTTCCCACAACTCACAATGTCCTTGCAATAAAACACAAGTTAACACTAGCAATCTCCTAGTTGGGTACTCCAGTCACGCCTAGGGCTTGCCAAGAAAATTAGAAAGACATCTTTTCTAAATATCTCCTTCTATATACACATATATAGAGGATATCCTTCCATATTTCCCCATTACATGATGAAATGCACGGTGGAGAATTATGGAGGAGACATTTTACTGAAAACCACCCTGCCAACTCCAGCAACTAATCTACTTACAAAATAATTTACAACTCTACTCTAAAGAACACACAAAAACTTGCACACTGAACAAAATTTACTCCAAACTAGATCTAATATCAAAATCTAACACTAACTTGTATTATTCAATCCATATCACAATGCTAAAACACAAAACTAATAGACTGTGTATGCAACCAAAAAAAATATAGAGCTTCTACTATTCAAAAAATTTCAATACATCACCCATGCCTTGGGAAATGGGCCTCATGGTATCTAAATATGCCTCCTCTATTTTTTTAGGCCACTAACATTAACTAACTTTTCCACTCGCCAAAATTAATCAAACTTGACAATGTTGTCAGACAAGATTGCAAAGTTGCAAAAGTTGCCAAGCAACTTTTTAGCAACTTTTACATCTTTTGTTAAAACTTATTTTTATTACCTCCAATAATCATGGTGTGATGTAAAAACATAACAAAGGCCTTCTTAGGGAAAAATTTAATCCATTCTTAGCTTTCTAGGCTTTTTGACCACTAATTCCTAATTTAGGCTAAAATGCACTAAAACACTCAAAACCTTAACCAACTAGTTGGAATGATCCTAGTCTAATCCAACTAGGTACAAACAAGAAAGACCTTCTAAGGTCAAAAATAAAACCACTGACTTGGCTAGGGTCATTACAAGTGACTACAAAAACTTAGGGACTGGATTTAGCCTAGGTGCTCCTGCACCATCCTCCCCAAATGAAAAGACTTCAATCCACCCTTGGATTAAGTAAGTTGGAATCCACTCCCAATTTCTTGAGCTGAGTCTCCTTGACCCAAGTGGCCTCTGCATCTTCCTTTCCATACCATTTAACCAAGTTCTCATAATAGTTTCTCTATCTGGTCTTCTTTTAGGCCCTGGATTCAAGTATCTTTTCTGCATTCTTAGGTGGAGTAGGGGTCAAGTTTAGGTCTTCTACCTCCTTTATGACCTTTGTGAGGCTTTTGTCTAGATCTGGTGTTGTTTCTTTGTACAATATTAAATCTTCCACATTGAACATACGAGATAAACCACTATCTTCTGGTAGCTCCACCTTGTATGCATTGGTGCCATATTTGGCTAGAATGATACATGAGACAATTCTTCTCATTTGTAGCTTATGAGGAACTCCTTTCTATAATATTTCCTTGTTGATATGGACCATTAATAGATCCCCAACTTCTAATTGGACATCCCTTTTTCTTTCATCCACCTTGCTCTTTATTTTCTCTCTATTTTCAATCAATATTTTTCTCACTGTCGCATGCACCTCTTGCATGAAATGTGCAAAATATTCTGCATAGCCACTACCCTTGGCTCCATCATTCAGATCTCTAAGCTAAAATATTCCTCTAGGGTGTAGGCCATAAACTATCTCAAAAGGACTCTTACCAGTAGTCCTATTCATAGTATCATTACAGGCATATTCTACCTATCCAATGAGTTGATCCCAAGCTTCACCATACTCCTTAGTTAAGCATCTTAGGAGGTTACCTAGACTCCTATTTACTACCTTAGTTTTTCCATCAGTCTGAGCATGATATGTAGACCCAAAAGATATATTGGTTTCTAGCTTTAGCCATAAGGTCCTACAAAAATGGCTCATGAACTTTGTGTCTGTATCTAACACTATTCTCAATGGTAATCCATGAATTCTGACTACCTCCTTGAAGAATAGGTGAGCTATTTGACTTTCATAATGGACTATCTTGTAGGGTACAAAGTGTGCCATCTTACTGAATCTATCTACAATCACATAGATGTTATCCATTCCATGTTTGATCTTAGGAAATCCTACCACAAAATCCATGCTCAAGTATTCCCATGGTCTATTAGGAATGGGAAGAGGTTGGTAAAGGCCTGCATTGGAAGTTGTACCTTTTGCTTTATGACATACAGCAAAACTTTCTACATACTTCCTAATGTCCAAATTCATCTTAGGCCAAAAGTAAAACCTCTACACTAATTCTTGGGTCTTTTTGACACCAAAATACCCACTAAGTGCACCATTGTGCTTCTCTTGAATCAAATTTTCTCTTATAGACCCTCTAGGAACACATAATTGACTTCCTTTAAACAATAGATCACTCTGCAAAGTATATTCAGAGAATTCAATATGAAAATGATTCTTGTTTTCTTGACATACCTTATAGATGTCTACAAAGTCTCCATCTTCTACATATAGGTCTTTGAAGATCTCAATACCATTCTCTGTAGGTGTATCTCTTGTACTGTCATGGATCTTCTACTTAAGGCATCTTCTACCTTATTCTACAATCCCTAATTGTTCTTAATGTTGAAGGTGTAGACCTGCAGGTATTCTACCCACTTCATATGTTTATGACTGAGCTTATCTTGTGAATTCAGGAAACTCAATGCTTGGTTGTCTAAAAAGACTACAAACTACTTTAGAAGAAAGTAGTTCCTCCACTTCCTCTATTCTTGGACTAGAGAATACATCTCTAGGTCATAAGAAGAGTACTTCTTCTTGGATTCACTTAGCCTTTTACTGTGGAAAGCCAATTTGCTTCCTCTTGGCTCAAGACAACACCAATAGCCACATTGCTAGCATCACACTCCACTATGAACAAATTCTCAAAGCTTGGAAAAATCAAGATTGATTGACTATCAATCTTCTTCTTTAACAACTCAAATCCATGGTTAGCTTTCTCATTCCACATAAACTTAGTTTTCATTCCACCTTTTATAGTATCTAACATAGGAGCACAAATTGCACTGAATTGGTTTATGAACTTCCTATAATACCGAGCTAAGCCATGAAAAATTCTTACCTCTGTTGATGTTTTTGGATTAGACTAATTGAGAATAGATTCCAATTTGCTTGGATCCAACTTTAGATTTCCTTGGGACAATACAAACCCAAGATACACTTGCTCACGTTTCATGAATTCACACTTTTCCAAATTTATCATCAATTTCCCCTCATGTAGCTTCCTGAAAATTATATGTAGATGTCTGAGGTGTTCTTCTTTGATCTTACTATAGATTAGTATATCATCTAGATACACTACCACAAATTTGCCTATGTAGTCTTTAAGGACTTCATTCATTAATATCATGAATGTAGATGGGGCATTGGATAGCCCAAATGGAATCACAAGCCACTCATAAAAACCTTCTATGGTTTTGAAGGTTGTCTTCCATTCATCACCTTCATTTACTCTAATTTGGTGGTATCCACTCTTTAAGTCAATCTTTGTGTAAAATTTGGCTTCTCCTAGATAGTCCATTAGGTCTTATATCCTAGGGATAGGGAATGTATACCTAATGGTAATCATGTTTATTGCTCTTGAGTTAGTGCATAGCCTCCAAGTTCCTCCCTTTTTGGGTGCTAAGACAGTGGGTACAGAACAATGACTAATGCTTTTCCTAATGAGACCTTGGCTTAGGAGTTCTTGGATTTTCTTAGCTATTTCCTCATTTTGTTGAGGAGTCATTTTATAGGCTGCCTTATTAGAAAGGGTAGCTCCTAGGATAAATTCTATTTGATGACTTACAATTCTCTTAGGGGGTAGGGTTGATGGTTTTCCATCACTCACAATGCCTTCATACTTCTGCAACATCTCATGCACTTCCTTAGGCAATTGTGTCTTCTCGACTGCCTTGTCTATACTTTCTTCTTTTGGCTTCAATACAAGTACAAAACCAACTCCCTCTCCTTCTTCTAAGGCTTCTAATAACTCATTCTCATTGACCATAAGAACATTGGGGCATGCATACTTCATCTCTCCATCCTCTAACAGTGACTGTATTTTGAAAGACACATTGTCCTTCTTGAAAGAATCAGAATTCTTTGCTCCATCATGCATGGCCTGTCGGTCAAATTGCCATGGCCTACAAAGGAGTAGGTGACATGCATCCATAGGTAGGGCATCACACAACACCTTGTCTTTGTATCTCCCAATGGATAATTCCACCCAATCTTGTTCATTGACAAAGACATGTTGTCCTTTGTTCAACTAAGTGACTTTGTATGGGTTGGTATGAGGTATTATCTTCATCTTCAATTTACTGACTGCCTCCTCTGACACTATGTTGTCAGTAGACCCTGATTCTATGATGACTCTATAAATGTTTCCCATCATCTTTCATTTCACTCTAAATAATTATCTCTTTTGACTAGGTTCCTCTTTCGATGGCTCCTTAATCAGTGTCCTCCTCATCATTAAGTTCTCACCTTCCTCTGACTCTAAGGGTATCTCAGGGTGTTTTCTTCCACCACTAGTCTCCTCTTGAACATATTTTACCCTTTTGTCACTTCCTTGGGAAGTAGTGCCTTTCTCTGGAAATCTAAATGTAGGTTGTCCCATTTGGTTGTAGTGGTAACATTTCATGTTTGCAAAATAGTTACATGTTCCTTGGCTATTGCCTTTTACTCTATTGTTAGAGTTCCTTCCTCTATTTGAGTTACCTTTATTGGATCTTCCTTATTGTTGCTCAGTAAGTTTGGTCTCTCCTTAACACTTTGTTTCAGAACTTATTCCAGCATATCCACCTCTTTGTCCTCTATTGTCTCTTCCTTTGCCTCTACCTCTGGTGGTGCTTGAATCTTGTTTCTTCCTTAACTTCTCTTCTACCTTTATTGCAAGTTGGTGAAATTTTTAAATAGTATCAAGAGTCAAGAGACTCATTTCATCTTGTATACTCCACTTGAGACCATTAAGGTATCTAGCTACCTTCACCTTCTCATCTTATGCAACTCAAGACCTCATGCATAATCTCTTAAATTCTTAGGTATAGGTGTTTACATCTAATTCCTTTTGTCTTAGACTTTGTCTTCTTTTATGCAATTGGATTTCATAGTCCTCAAGGACATAAGCATCTCTGATTTTTGCAACCATAGCCTTCCATGTAGCAATGAGCTTCTTTCACTCCTTCTCTCTCTCATCTTGGATAAATTTCCACCAAGTGAGTGCAGACCCTCTTAGTCTAGCCTTAGAAACTTTCACCTTCTGAGCTTCAGTTATGCCATCACACTGAAAGTGATTTTCTAGTCCTTCTATCCAATCTAGGACTATCTCTGGTTCCATCCTTGCACTAAATATAGGAACTCCTTCTAGTGCTTTACCACTCATAGCCTTTAATACCTTTAAGAATGGTTATTCAGTAAGGATAGGGTCAGCTTCAGGTACTTCATCATCTATGGCAATCTCCTTTCCTTTCCCTTCAACCTTATCCTTCACTTCTTCCTTTTCCTCCACTTGGTCCACTTTGTGTTCCAATTGTGCCAATCTCTCTCTGAGCAATATATTCTCTTCTTCTTTCTCATCTACCTTATTTTCCAACTCTACATTTTTCACCATTGTAGACTCTCCTACTAATTCTTCTAGTTGGAAAATTCACCACAAGCCTGAACAAATAAGCTCTGATACCAATCTAATAGAAGTACTCTAAGGTGTGCTTGCACAAACACTATCTAGGACTCTACTTGTCCTAGTCTTCTCAAGATCCTAAAATCACTTGTAGGAGCTCCCAATTCTTTGATCCACTAGCCTAAGACTTCACTAACTCAACACAATGAGCTGGTCTCCTTGTGCTTCACCTTGAGGGGAAATTATCAACAAGTGTACTTCAACTCTTCTACTCTTCCTTGGAAAAATCCAAGTGCATTTTCATCCTTTCAACTCCACCAGTGTTTGCAAGGACATTTCTCATGTTTAAAAACTTCATAGACTCCACATGATCCCATTTTTTACAAGATATCACAACTGTTCCAAATGATCTCCCAATTCACCTTCAAATTTGGCTTTTAGGCCTAGTCCTTCTACTAGCCCTATCTAATAGGTTTTTCCCAATTATTGTAAAATAACCTCAAAAAACCCCCAAAAAAAGTGGGGATCTTGATACCCTTTTCCCAAGACTCAAATTATTTTGTAGGTTTTAGGGTCCCAAGGTGTCCGTACACTAGATTCCTAGAATTAAGGACAACTAGGGCTAATTGGGCTAAAATAGTGCAGTCAGATGACTTATGCATGAAAATGTATCAAAATGGATTGTTGGAGTCTTATCCTTTCTAGGAGGTGTCTGTATATTCCCTAGGTTTCCAAAACCATGCTTGGTTTCCCACAACTCACAATGTCCCTGCAATCAAACACAAGTTAACGTACACTAGCAATCTCCTAGCCAAGTACTGCAGTCTCGCCTAGGACTTGCCAAGAAAATTAGAAAAACATATTTTATGACTCTCTCCTTATATATAAATTATATACAAAGTATCTCCTTCCATATTTCCCCATTTCATGATGAAATACACAGTGGAGAATTATGGAGGAGACATTTTACTCAAAACCACCTTGTTAACTCCAACAACTAGTCTACTTACAAAATAATTTAAAAATCTACTCTAAAGAACACACAAAAACTTGCACATTAAAAAAATTTACTCCAAACTAGCTCTACTATCCAAATCTAACACTAACTTGTATGATTCAAGCCATCTCACAATGCTAAAACATAAAACTAGTAGACTGTGTATGCAACCAAAAAAATAGAGAGCTTCTACTATTCAAAAAATTTCATTACATCACCCATGCCTTGGTAAATGGGCCTCATGGTATCTAAATATTCCTCCTCCATGTTTTTTAGTCCACTACCATTAACTATCTTGTCCACTCACCAAAAGGAATCAAACTTGACAATGTTGTCGGACAACATTGCAAAGTTGCAAAAGTTGTCATACAACTTTTTAGCAACTGTTACATCTTTTGTTAAATCTTAGTTTTATGACCTCCAATCATCATGTTATGATATAAAAAAACATCATAAAGGCCTTCTTAGGGACAAATTTAATCCATTCCAATCCTTTTAGGCTTTTTGACCACTAATTCCTAATTTAGGCTAAAATGCACTAAAACACTCAAAACCTTAACCAACTAGTTAGACTGATCCTAGTCTAATCCAACTAGGTACAAACAATAAATACCTTCTAAGGTAAAAAATAAAAACACTAACTTGGCTAGGGTCAATACAAGCCACTAAAAAAACTTAGGGACAGGATTTAGCCTAGGTGCTCCTGCACCATCCTCCCCAAATGAAAAGACTTCAATCCACCCTTGGATTGAGTAAGTTGGAATCCACTCCCAACTTCTTGAATTCATTCTCCTTGACCTAAGTTTCCTCTATATCTTCCTTTCCATACCATTTAACCAAGTGTTCATAATATGTTCTTTGTCTGGTCTTCTTGTAGGTCCTGGAGTCAAGTATCTTTTCTGCATTCTTAGGTGGACTAGGGGTCAAGCTTAGGTCTTCTACCTCCTTTATAACCTTTGTAAGGATTTGGTCTGGATCTGGTGTTGGTCCTTTGCACAAGATTAAATCTGTCACATTGAACACAGGAGATAAACCACTATCTTCTTGTAGCTCCACCTTTAATGCAGTGGTCCCATATTTGGCCAGAATGGTACATGGGCCAATTATTCTCATATGTAGCTTATGAGGCACTCCTTTTTTCAATCTTTCCTTGTTGAGATGGACCATTACTAGATCCCCAAATTGGAATTGGACATCCCTTTTCCTTTCATCCACCTTGATCTTTATTTTTTTTGTATTTTTAGTCAATGTTTTTCTCACTATCTCATGCACCTCTTGCATGGAATGTGCAAAATATTTTGCATAGCCACTACCCTTGGCTCCATCCTTTAGATATCTGAGATCAAATATGCCTCTAGGGTGTAGGCCATAAATTATATCAAAAGGACTCTTACCAATAGTCCTATTAATAGTATCATTATAGGCATATTCTCTTGTCTAATGAGTTGTTCCAAAGCTTGACCATACTCCTTAGTTAAGAATCTTAGGAGGTTACCTAGACTCCTATTTACTACCTCAATTTGGCCATCAGTCTAAGGATGATATGCAGACCCAAAAGATAAATTGGTTCCTAGCTTTTTCCATAGGGTCTTCCAAAAATGGATCATGAACTTTGTGTCTCTATCTGACACTATGCTCAATGGTAATCCATGAATTTTGACTACCTCATTGAATAATAGGTGAGCTATTTGACTTGCATCATGGACTATCTTGTAGGGTACAAAGTGTGTCATCTTACTAAATCAATCTACAATCACATATATGCTATACATTCCCTATTTGGTCTTAGGAAACCATACCAAAAAATCCATTCTCAAGCATTCCCATGGTCTACTAGGAATGGGAAGAGGTTGGTGAAGGCCTACATTGGAAGATGTACCTTTTTCTTTCTGATATACAACACAACTTTCTACATACTTCCTAACGTCCAAATTCATCTTAGGCCAAAAGTAAAACCTCTACACTAATTCTTGGGTCTTGTTGACACCAAAATGCCCACTAAGTGCACCATTGTGCTTTTCTTGAATCATATTTTCTCTTATAGACCCTCTAAGAACACATAATTGACTTCTTTTAAACAATAGATCACTCTGAAAAGTATATTTAGAGAATTCACTTTGAAAATTATTCTTGTATTCTTTACATACCTTATAGATGTCTATAAAGTCACCATCTTCTACATATAGGTATTTGAAGCTCTCAATACCCATGCTCTGCAGGTGTATCTCTTGTAATGTCAGGGCTCTTCTAATTAAGGCATATGTTATCTTATTCTACAATCCCTTCTTGTGCTTAATGTTGAATTTGTAGGCCTACATATATTCTACCCACTTCATATGTTTATGACTGAGCTTATCTTGTGAATTTAGGAAACTCAGTGCTTGGTTGTCTTAAAAGACTAAAAATTCCTTTGGAATCAAGTAGTGCCTCCACTTCCTCAATGCTTGGACTAGAGCATACATCTCTAGGTCATAAGAAGAGTAATTCTTCTTTGATTCACTTAGCTTTTTACAGTGGAAAGCCATTGGTCTTCCCTATTGGCTCAAGACAACACCAAAAGCCACATTGCTAGCATCACACTCCATTGTGAACAACTTCTCAAAGCTTGGAAAAAAAAAGATTGGTTGAGTAGAAATATTATTCTTTAAAAACTCAAATCCATGGTTAGCTTTCTCATTCCACAAAACTTAGTTTTCATTCCACCTTTGATAGTATCTAACATAGGAGCACAAATTGCACTAAATTGCTTTATGAACTTCCTATAATACTGAGCTAAGCCATGAAAACTTCTTACCTCTATTTCTATTTTTGGAGTAGGTCAATTGAGAATGGATTCCAATTTGCTTGGATCCATCTTTAGATTGCCTTGGGACAACACAAACCCAAGATACACTAGCTCTTATTTCATGAATTCACACTTTTCCAAATTTATCATCAACTTCTCCTCATGTAGCTTCTTGAAAACTATCTGTAGATGTCTGAGGTGATCTTCTTTGGTCTTACTATGATGATTATATCATCTAGATACACTACCACAAATTTGCCTATGTAGTCTTTAAGGACTTCATTCATTAAACTCATGAATGTAGATGGGGCATTGGATAGCCCAAATGGCATTACAAGCTACTCATAAAAACCTTCTATGGTTTTGAAGGTTGTCTTCCATTCATCCCCTTCATTTACTCTGATTTGGTGGTATCCACTCTTTAAGTCAATCTTTGAGAAAAATTTGGCTTCTCCTAGATAGTCCATTAGATCTTATATCCTAGGGATAAGGAACCTATACCTAATGGTGATCTAGTTTATTGCTCTTGATTCAGTTCATAGCCTCCAAGTTCCTCCCTTTTTTGGTGTTAAGATAGTGGGTAGGACACAAGGACTAATGCTTTTCCTAATGAGACCTTGGCTTAGGAGTTCATGGATTTGCTTAGCTATTTCCTCATTTTGTTGAGGAGTCATTTTATAGGTTTCCTTATTAGGAAGGGTAGCTCCTAGGATAAATTCTATTTGATGACTTACACTTCTCTTAGGGGGTAGGGTTGATGGTTTTCCATCACTCACAATGCCTTCATACTTCTACAACATCTTCTGCACTTCCTTAGGCAATTGTGTCTTCTTGACTGCCTTGTCTGCACTTTCTTCTTTTGGCTTCAATACAAGTGAAAAAACAACTCCCTCTCCTTCTTCTAAGGCTTCTAATAACTCATTCCCACTGACCATAATAAATTTGGGGCTTGTATACTTCATCTCTCCATCCTCTAATAGTGACTGTATTTTGAAAGTCACATTGTCCTTCTTGAAAGAACCAAAATTCTTTGCTCCATCATGCATGTCCTATCGGTAAAATTTGCATGGCCTACCAAGGAGTAGGTTACATGCATCTATAGGTAGGATGTCACACAACACCTTGTCTTTGTATCTCCCAATGGAGAAGTCCACCCAAGCTTGTTCATTGATAAGGATATGGTGTCCTTTGTTCAACCAAGTGACTTTGTATGTGTTGGTATGAGGTATTCTCTTCATCTTCAATTTGTTGACTACCTCCTCTGACACTATGTTGTCAGTAGACCCTGAGTCTATGATGACTCTACAAAAATTTCCCATCATCTTTCATTTCACTCTAAATAATAATTTCCTTTGACTAGGTTCCTCTTTCACTGGCTCCTTAATCAGTGTCCTCCTCATCATTAAGTTCTCACCTTCCTCTAACTCTAAGGGTATCTCAGGGTGTTTTCTTCCACCACTAGTCTCCTCTTTAACATAGTTTACCCTTTTTTCACTTCCTTGGGAAGTAGTTCCTTTCTCTGGACATCTATATGCAGGGTGTCCCATATGGTTGCAGTGGTAACATTTCATGTTTGCAAAATAGTTACCTCTTCCTTGGCTATTGCTTCTTACTCTATTGTTAGAGTTCCTTCCTCTATTTGAGTTACCTCTGTTGGAGTTTCCTTCTTGTTTCTCAGTAAGCTTGGTCTCTCCTTGAATCTTTGTTTCAGAACTTATTCCACTATATCCACCTCTCTGTCCTCTATTGTCTCTTACTTTGCCTCTACCTCTGGTGGTACTTGAATCTCATTTCTTACTTAACTTCTCTTCTACCTTTATCGCAATTTGGTGGCATTATGAATAGTATCAGGAGTTAAGAGACTCATTTTATCTTGTATAGTACACTTGATACCATTAAGGTATCTAGATACCTTCACCTTCTCATCTTCTGCAACTTGAGACCTCATGCATAATCTCTGAAATTCTTCATTGTAGGAGTTTACATCTAAGTCCTTCTGTATTAGACTTTGTCTTCTTTTATGCAATTGGATTTCATAATCCTCATTGACATAAGAATATCTAATTTTTGCAACCATAGCCTTCCATGTAGCAATGGGCTTCTTTCCTCTCTCTCTCTCTCTCTCTCTCTCTCTCTCTCTCTCTCTCTCTCTCTCTCTCTCTCTCTCTCTCTCTCTCTCTCTCGGATAAATTTCCACCAAGTGAGAGCAGACCCTCTTAGTTTGACCTTAGCAACTTTCACCTTCTGAGCTTTAGTTATGCCATCACACTCAAAGTGATTTTCTAGTCTATCTATCCAGTCTAGGAATATCTTTGGTTCCATATTTCCACTAAATATAGGAACTCCTTCTAGTGCTTTACCACTCATAGCCTTTAATACCTTTAATAATGGTTCTTTAGCAACTATCAACAAGTGTACTTAAACTCTTCTACTTTTTCTTGGACAACTCCAAGTGCATTTTCATCCTTTCAAATCCACTAGTGTTTGCAAGAACATTTCTCATGTTTTAAAACTTCCTAGGATCCACATGATCCCATTTTGACAAGGCATCGCAACTGTTCCAAATGATCTCCCAATTCACCTTTAAATTTGGCTTTTAGGGCTAGTCCTTCTACTAGCCCTATCTGATAGGTTTTTCCCAATTCTTGTAAAATAACCTCAAAAAATCCCATAAAAAAAGTGGGGATCCTAATACCCTTTCCAAGATTCAAATTATTTTGTAGGTTTTAGGGTCCTAAGGTGTCTGTACACTAGATTCCTAGAATTAAGGACAACTAGAGCTAATTGGGCTAAAACAGTACAGTCAGATGACTTATGCATGAAAATGTATCAAAATGGATTGGTGGAGTCTTATCCTTTCTATGAAGTTTCTATATATCCCCTAGGCTTCTGAAATCATTCTTGGTTTCCCACAACTCACAATGTCCCTGCAATCAAACACAAGTTAACACTAGCAATCTCCTAGTCGGGTACTCCAGTCTCGCCTAGGGCTTGCCAAGAAAATTAGAAAAATATATTTTCTGAATCTCTCCTTCTATATACATTATATATAGATTCTCTCCTTCCATATTTCCCCATTCCATGATTAAATGCACGGTGGAGAATTATGGAGGAGCCATTTTACTCAAAACCACCCTATCAACTCCAGCAACTAGTCTACTTACAAAATAATTTATAACTCTACTCTAAAGAACACACAGAAACTTGCACACTAAACAAAAGTTACTCCAAAATATATCTAATATTTAAATCTAACACTAACTCATATTATTAAATCCATCTCACAATTCTAAAACACAAAACTAGTAGAGTGTGTATGCAACCAGAAAAAATAGAGAGCTTCTACAATTCAAAAACTTTCATTACATCACCCATGCCTCGGGAAATGGGCCTCATGGTATCTAAATATTTCTCATCCATTTTGTTAGGCCAATACCATTAAATAAATTTTCCACTCACCGAAAGGAATCAAACTTGACAATGTTGTTGGACAACATTGCAAAGTTGCAAAAGTTGTCAAGCAACTTTTTAGCAACTTTTACATCTTTTGTTAAAACTCAGTTTTATGACCTTCAATCATCATGGTATGATGTAAAAAGATCATAAAGGCCTTATTAGGGACAAATTTAATCCATTCCAATCCTTCTAGGATTTTTTACCACTAATTCCCAATTTAGGCTAAAATGCACTAAAACACTCAAAACCTTAACTAACTAGTTGAACTAATCCTAGTCTAGAACAACTAGGTACAAAAAAGAAAGACCTTCTAAGGTAAAAAAGAAAACCACTTACTTGGCTAGGGTTAGTACAAGCCACTAAAAAAACTTAGGGACTAGATTTAGCCTAGGTGCTCCAGCACCAGAAAGAAAACAAGATCAAGATACCAAGGCCATATCAAGTGCCATATCATCCTAATAGGCAATCTTATCAGGTTGACAATCAGAATCAAAGAAGCATTTTTTACCAAAAGCCAAATCAGTTGTATATTCCAAATATGCCTAGTTCAGAGTTGGTCCTTGCACAAAACAATAGGATACAAGACCAAAATTGGTGTTTTACCTATAATCAACAACATCTGTGGACAAATTGTCCAATGGATTTATTGAAAAAATCTCAATCTCTTGTGGTTAAAAATAATAAGAGATCACAAAAGAATACGCCTTGCAAGATTGAAGATTAAGTTTCTCAAAATGTTCAAAATGCATCTCCTATGGTCTTGATGAACTTTAAAGGTGAGGGTTTTCATAATGTTAGCTTTCTACAGGGGGAAAATCAGAATTTCAACAAGTTTCTGCCAACACTAGGGTGAACAAAAGGGTTGTGAGTATAGGCCAACAAATTGATAAGGCATAGGATCAATTTTGTTTAGCGATACAAGGTAAATGTCAAGCTCTGTCAGTTGAAGATCAACAATACGAAATGGAGAAAAGGAAATTTGAGGAGAGGCTCAAATAATATCTAGTTGAAAAGGAGGTGGAGATGAGACTTAATATGGCTAAGCATGTGATTCCTAAGGTTGAAATTCCAATATTTCTTCGAGGTAAGTCTCCTAGTTCCTCTAAGTGTGAAATTCAACGTATTTGACTTCTCCTAAGCCTATCAAGGAAGACCCTTGTATCTTTATGTCTCCAAGATTTTTGTGAGCTTTTACTTGAGAAATTAATACTATATAAGAAATTGATCAAAGATTATGTACCACAAGAGAAGCCTTTTTCAAGCATAGTACAACCTTTGGAATTAAAGATAATCTGGTTTATCAAGCTATAGGACAGTTAGGGGAAATATTTCAATCGACCAAGACAAGTTTTTCATATGTTGTCATGATTGTACAAGATATTGAGGATAATGAATATTATTTTGTATCATAGATATAAGAGGAAGGATATGAGGATTTGCCAGTTCTGGATCATAGAAATGATGATATTAGAGATGTTCTCACTAATTTTTTTAAGGCGTTTCCTAATTTTATTGAACAAGAAGATGATATTTTGCCTAATTTTTTTGAAAAACTTTCTAATTTTATTGATGTTGATTATATTGATAAAAATCAAGAAAATGTCCCTCGGTATGACATGAGTGAGGAGCAATTTTGGGATCCATAAGATGTTTTATTGATGACAATTATTCAATTGTGTATTGTCATTGATGTTTACACAAGTATAGTGATGTTTACACTAATGTCTAATTCTATCCGAGCACAATCAGTTCATGCCAAGAACTCTCCGGCGTTGAAGAAGACCAAAGTGATTTTCAGTTCTCACCAAGTTCACTTGGGCATTACAGTGTTGGTCGGGCGTTGAAGGATTTTAGTGTTGACCGAGCTGGACACTTAGTGTCAGCCGACTAATAATATTTCATATTTTCTGGATAATTGGTTATATGCAGCCGACAGACATGAGTTTTATTATTTATTTGGAAGGATATTAAGGCCAACTTGAAAAGTCTTATCATATTTATATATGGTCAAGCTTGGATTGAATATGGGAGAATAAAAAGAATAAAAAAGAGTAGATATGTGTTTATGACATGAAGAGTGAAGGCGAAATCAGATGGGATTTTGATTGAGGATAGAACACAAAGAACTACAACAAAATATCTGATCTGTGAGGATCAAGTAATTAAATCCAGAATAGAGATCTGAATCAGCAAAGACAGTTGCTTATCAAAACATGTCAATCCATTATTACTTTCTAACAATTGTAGTAGTGATCAAAATCTCTTAACAGATTAGACTTAATAGTCTTTTGTAAATCCTCTCACAAGGTGACATTTATGCATTGAAGTGTTTGAAGACCTCTAACAAGGCCACTCTTTACAGGGTGATTAAATCCTCTAACAAGATCACACCTAACAGTGTGTTATTTTAACCTTAACAGGGTTGGCTCCTAATAGGGCTCACTTCAGAAGAGTGAAAAATAGTGACTAGTTGCAATTGGTGGTTTTTCCCATATTGGGTTTCCACGTCAAATCTTGGTGTTATCTATGTACATTTAATTTTATTTATGGTTTATATTTCTTCAATTAAGTACTAAAGAATAATCACAGTGATGCAGGAGCATCCCAGGGTAGTTGGCTATCCTGCATGTTTGGGAGATTTTATGGAGTCATGTGGACTTATTTTCATGTGTGAGGGGTTTGGTAGAGTTGGATAAACCTACCTGGGTCTTAGGTAATTGGTTTTGATGTATTTAATGGAACTTGGCATGGTCTTGGTTGCTTGGCATGGACTGGGAGGAGCTCGGCCTTGCTTAGGAATTTGGTGCCTATTCCAGGCTGTATAAGTAATTTTCCATAAAGAGTTAGAGGATGAAAATTTTAGGGATTCAAGAGGGCCTAGATTTCTATCTACGATTTGAAGCATGAGTCCTAATTCATCTGGAGCTAGGAGATATTGCAATTTTACTAAGACATCAATTTTGGGCATTTAATTATTGTTGTTGGCCGACTTGTGTCATTTAATTTATGTGTTTTTATTTAATTTATCTTCTGGGCTGACCTATGGCTTATATTGGTATAAGTAATGGTTGTGGGGGAATTCTTTAGTCATTATTCATCCATCCTAGAGCAAAGGAAGAGGCAGAGGAGCGAGTTTTGAGAGGAACTAGTAGCTGTGGCTTGGGAAACAAGGAGATTGCTTGGTGGGCTTGCGAGCACAAGTTTGGATCTTCCTGGAGGTTTCTACCATAGTGTGGCTAGGGTTTGGTTTGGATCATGCAAGATCTTGTGGAGTTCCTCTTGTAATTGCATTGTATTTGGCTGTAACCCAGAAGGCCTTACAGTCGGGCATGTTGGATGAAAATATGATGATTCTATTATGAGTATTTGCATTGTGTGGATCCAAATCTCTGTGTTGTTATTTTTTTTTTTCATTGTGTGGTTATTTTCTAGGGCTAGGACATCTCCATTGGGGATTCTCATACCTTTCCCTTCATCAAGTGGTATCAGAGTGAAGGTTGTTCCTGAGTGTGTGGACAGAGCGTCGAAGGTGAGGCAGTTTGCACTAGGACTGTGGAGAGGATTTTTGAAGATTTTAGAAGATGGCTCTGAGAAGATTTAACCCTAGGTAAATGGATGAGCTTTGTGATACTATGGAAGAAAGGGTCTTAGAAAAGATTAGGGCAGAACTCATATCTGAGCTTGCACTAATGAAGAGTGATATGATTGCTGAGATTGTAAGTGCTTTAGGTGGTGTGCCTCAACATGTGGGTATTGAAGATGGTTATGAGGAAGCTAATGAAGACTTTGAGACTACTAGATCAAGTGGTAGATTTGAACAAGATGAGAGACCTAGAGGAAATAGGGTTGTTCAATTGGATAGATCTGGACCTCACTTGAAGCTGAAGCATAAGATGGAGGTTTCTAATTTCTTGGGTACTTTAAATCCTGAAGACCTGGTTGATTGGATTGGTGAATTGGAAGACTACTTTGAGCTCGAGGATATTGAAGATCTACTTAGGGTGAGGATAGCACAAACCAAGCTGAAGGGACATGCTGCTCTTTGGTGGAAGGAGTTATAGCAGGATAGAGAAGAGGAAGGTGAAATGAATATCACTAGATGGAGATTGATGGTAACTAAACTAAAGGCTAAGTTCATTCTTGCTGATTATGAACTTGAGTTGTTTAAGAAGTTGTAGAATTTGAAACAGAAGGATATGACTGTGAAAGATTATACAGAGGAGTTTTACAAGTTGACTATTTGGTCTAGACATAGAGAGTTGTCTAAGGAGAAGGTGGCTAGGTATATCAATGGTTTGAGATTCAATATTTAGGATGAGGTTGGTATGTTGAATATTACTTCAGTTGAGGATGCCTATCAGTATGCTTTGAAGGCTGAAGAAAATTTGAAAAGGAAGAATCAAGGTAGTTCCCGACAGAAGGAGAAGCAGGACTATTCGGCAAAGGCTAAACCAAATGCAGAAGATGAACCAAAACCTGTTGATCAAAAGAGAAGGGTAGGTAAAGGTGAATTTAGGGGTACTTGTTTCAAATTTCATGAAGATGGACATCAAGCTTATGAATGTCCACAAAGGGATGGCAATAGAAGAGCCACTGTTGTGGATGAGGCTGAAGACCAGGAACCTGAGCAAGGAGAGAGTTTACTAGCTTGGCGAGTACTGATTGTTCAGAGGACACGGTAATCTTGTCAGAGGAGTAATTTATTCAGGACCCATTGTAAGTCTAGTGGTAAGGTCTATAATGTGATTGTGGATTGTGGTAGTACTGATAACCTTGTTGCAAAGGAGATGGTTCAGAAACTTGGTTTGAGAAGAACGAGACATCCTTATCCTTATAGGATTGGTTGGATACAAGGTGAGCATGCTTTGGAAGTGAGGGAGCAGTGCCTTGTTGATCTCCAGATTGGACAGTATAAGGATCAAGTGATGTGTGATATTATGGACATGAATAGTTGTCATTTGTTGCTTGGTAGACCGTGGCAGTATGATCGCAGGGCTGTGCACGATTGTGTCAAGAATGTGTTTACAATTGTGAAAGATGGAAAGAAGCATTCCCTGATTCCTTTGCAAAAGGAAGAGGTTGGTAGAAGGA
>MU225464.1:2366574-2381611 GCA_018584345.1 Thuja plicata
ACAAATTTGATTTCTCCTGCCTCATCCCATAATGAATCTTCTGACTTTTTAGGGCTTTCCTATTTTTGCACTCTAGATCTGCAATTCTTAGAGATGTGTCCAACTTTTCCACATGAGTGACAAATGACAGGAGGTCTGATGTTATTATTCATCATGTTGCACTGCTTGGCTATGTGTCCATTGTAATTACATATCTGACATGTAATGTTCTGAGGGCTTCTAACATTTTGCTGAGGATAACTTATTTGTCTTTGCTGGTTCTAATTTCTTTGATTGTTCTGATTCTTGTTCTTCTGACTTGTTTTACAATTCATAGCTCTATGACCAAATTTATTGCATGAATAACAGTAACCATTAAAGGGTCTTGCCTCTTTACAATTCCTTGCAATATGTCCATGCTTGTTACAGTCATAACAAGTATGGTCAACTAGCTTGCATTCATCCTTAGGTGGTTCAACATTGTCTTTAGTCTAATTTTCAATCTCCTTAGTGTCCGTGATGTCCTTTGGTGCTTTCATTCTTTCTTGCATGGCATCAATCTGAATTTGTGCTTTATTGTATCATATATCGCTGGTATCTCCTTTAACCATTTGAGCATACAACTAAGATTCTAGCAGATCCTTGTCTGTGTGTAACTTGTCAATATGATTCTTTTCTGCAATCAATTTAGATTTCATCTTATCTTTGTTGTTTCTTAGCTCCAAGATTTCCATGTTTTCTTGTTTCAGTTCTTCATCTAACTGCTTGTT
Source organism: Thuja plicata (assembly GCA_018584345.1). Lineage (NCBI taxonomy): Eukaryota > Viridiplantae > Streptophyta > Pinopsida > Cupressales > Cupressaceae > Thuja > Thuja plicata. Next base: position 2,367,324 of record MU225464.1, read on the forward strand.
CACTTTGACTTGATCATCATAGGCATCTTGATTGTTACATAGCTTTTCATCTAATTCTTCAATCTAATCCATCAAAGATGAATTTTCTTCATTCAAATTTTTGACTACTTCTCCCAAATCATTTGAAAAACAATTCCTTAATTCTTTTTTCAGTTTCTTGATAAGTATTTGCATGTCATTAACTTTTAGTTTAAGATCTTCATTTTCTTTTTTAGATGTGTCAAGTTCTTCAAGGGATGCTTCAAGATTATTTTTCAGGTGTTTCATTTCTACCTTGTCCATGATCTCTTCAAGTGGTTAAACTTATTTTCTGAGGACCAGAGCTCTGATACCAATTGTTAGGATTAGGATCACTGAGAGGGGGGGTGAATCAATGATCTATCTATTAATACTTTTTCTTCTTATCTTGAATCTTAACTTTAATGTTTAAGTAATAAACTGAATATCAATGCAAGTAAGATAAACATACACAACTCATAACACCAAATATAATTATGGGGAAACCCAATGTAGGTGAAAACCCCGGTGGGAATTAGTACCCACAAATATTTTGTACTAGTTTCTTATGATCCTTGTTAGAAGATCCTTAACCCTGTTAGGAGTTGTCTTTACAATGTATGAAGTACATTGACCTTGTTAAGGGTCAGAACTTGTTAGGAGTCTTTTACAATAACCCTGTTAGGGGTGGTGGACTCACTATCCAAGGACTCATTTTCCGAATGGTGAAGGCTACAACCTTCTAGATCTTTGATACACACTGTATTTGCAAGGTGAACTGTTGTTGTGACACTGCTTGTCTGATTAGTTCCTTTTGTGTGCTGATGCTTTAACCTCTTGTTAATCACTACAAAAATATTATCTTCACTCTAAAATATTCTCCTTCAATATCTATATCATCAACATATGACAGATATATCTTTGTTTCTTTAACACTCTGCTCTGCTTTCTTATCTCTGGCTTTTGCAACTTCTCCGATCACAAATGACCTTCTATAAGTACTTCCTCAAAAGAAACAGACATGTCAGCTTTAGGAAACCTTTTACCATCTATCTTGATCACTTAACTAAGCACGCAACCCTTCATTAAGTCAGTGCAACATTAATTATAACTCCTTTACTCAAACCAAACAGACGTGTCTCTTCACACAGTCTGCTCCACCAAATTAGCTCTAAATTCTCGCTCTGGATGAATCAAGTCATGTTCCTTTAACCACACATGATTAGATCACTAAAAAACACTAATCCAAAGATGAAATTCTTGAGGATATGTGCAACTTCTGTACCAAAACAATCTCTCTCGGCTCTTTCCATGATCTTTGTCATGTTCTTGCATTGACTGGTTGTACCTCTTTAACTGGTTGTATCTTCTTCATACTTGCAGATCTGATCATGCTCTCTTAGACTTAGCATGAATACATACTTACAAGCTTATCTTCAAAGGCACACTCCCTAACTCAGTCGTATGCACGTGCATTGATGCTCTGTTCTTCTGGTACTCTGTTAATTGTCCAGTCTTCTGTACTTAGCCAATTTCTGATCTTCTGATAATGTGTGCTGACTCCAAAACTTCATATGAATTTATTTCCATAAGGAAAACACTAAATAGAGTCATATAAACTATTATAGTCAAATTTCCAACACATTCATGGATGAGAAGTATTGCATAAATATCTTAAGAAAGACAGTAAAACGATAAGGAAAGAAAAAGCACAGTTTCTCTTTCAACAGATTCAATGAAAATAGATAACTAATCAGCAAAATGGCAACAACATATAGGAAAAATTCCAAGTATTATGAATCCATAGACATATACATCACAGAGTAAACAAAATACCAACACAGGACACTTGCTCTTTGTTTTCAAATGACATAGATTTGATAAACTTAACTACAATGTATTTCAAAATCACTACACAAGCAATCACATGAAGTCTATTCTTTTCAATCCCCTCATATTCACCCACATTTGTTCCTCTAATATTCTGAAAAAAAACTATCACCACAAAAATAAAACTATCTAGCAACGATCAATTTCTTTTTTCCCGAACCCTTCTAAAGTTTTTAGCAGCCATACTTATAGTATCAAAGCACCGAGAGGTCTCCCAAAAAACTTGACCTCTCAGGCAATTAGTTATAAAATGAAACCAGCAGAAAAGGACACATGTCCTTGAGAGTTTGCATGTTAATTCAAATGAAAACTTACTATCTAAATCTGATTCTTTCACTGCATGATCCTCGCTTCCCACTGGGCTCCCTTCTTCTTCAGCAACCGACTGGGTAGGTTTCCATTCTTTATATGCCTAGACCAGCTCCTTTGCAAATAGTAGATGTGGGACCTTGGAATTCACTATCCAGGCCATTGAGGCCTCCTTACTCCACTTCAACTTCTTCACTTTATCCACCACCCTCGACAACTGATCTACACACAAATATAACATTAATTCAATCCTTGCCATCTAAGTTAGGTCTATGGCTTTAGGATTAGCCTTTTCTTTGATTATCTTCATTGCTGAGTCGAAGGCTTCCAGAGCCCCTTTCAATTCTTATTCATCGTAGGCTGATGGATAAGTATAGGTGAAGTTGATGACCTTCAACTCGTTCAGAGTGGCTTTCTGAATTTGTTTAGCCTTGGCCTCGTATTCTTTAGTTTCTATAATGATGCTTCTTATGAGAGAGATACAACAGCTGATGTTCTTTCTAAGTATGAACAAAATTTATTCTTCAGTGCATTTCAGAGATTTTTCTGTGCAAAATTTACTGAATCCGTACCTCTCTATTTCCAAGAATTTCCTCATCGTCGATACCCATTTTTCCTCCTCTCCATCCAAGACTTGTTGTTGGGTCTGCAACTCTCCCATTATGGCTTATGTATCATGGAGGACTAAATGTGAGTCTTTAATGTACTGTTGGCCACTTCTAAGTACTTGAGACATCCACTCATCAACTGAAGAGACCAAATTTCAACCCCGCTGAACTTGATTTAGCAAATTTTTACTTTCTATGGAATTTGGATCGAATACCTATGGGGATTGAATCAATGACGTGGTGTCAAAGTTGCAGAAAGTGTTTATGAACTGGTAAAGTGACACTATTGTATGTTTCATTTCTTTCTTTTCCTTGTTGTCTTTCCAAGATGTCATTAACATATGTTGAGCTATCTCCTTGAACAGGTGATTCTTTCCTGCCCTATCCATGGTTCCTAATTCAATTTTGGTGACTTCAAAATCTTCCACCGCAACATCTTGCTTCTCTTCTTTTGGCTTGTAGGTGGCCACCTTAGTAGTCCACTTCCCAGTTTTTGCATCAGCGAACATCCATGCAGTGCTCTTGACTTTTTTGGCCTTGGGGGTCTTTTGAACGTACTTGCTGACTATGTCCTACACTGGGATATATACCAGAACTAGACTCTATTTCTTGTTCACTGAAGTAGTTATCCATCTTGGTGTGACACTTGTTGTTGTTGGTTGTTCACTTGTCTTTGTAGGAGTATCCATCATATCTAAAGTCACATCATCTAGATCAAAGAGGTACTTCCCTATTTTCTCATCTTCACCAATTTGATAGTTCAAATCCCCAAATTTTTCATCCTCCAAGTTGATTGTTTATATATTTTCCTGAGTCATCTTCCCTTTATTTTATGACCGAGACTTTGATCTGGTAATTCACTGAGGTGAAACTACAGGAGAAGGTTGTTAGAGTAATGATATGTTTACACTTATTAATTAGATCACTTTGATTTAATTAATTAAGTTGTTTATTACTCTAGTTTACTTAAGCTATCTCTTAGGTGCATTATAATTAATATTTATATTAATTATTAATGTGCAACCTAGCTTTTCTAGTTTTAGGGTTTTGTTCACCTCTATAGGTTGAACTTTGTAGTTCTTTTTTCATTAATTTAGATTATAATTTTGCTCTCACATTTTGAGTAACTTCTGAGTTCTTCTTTTTTCTCTTTATACTTTTCTCCTGTAATAGGTTATTTGCATGCAGGTATTCTTGGTGTTTTGTGGATTTGTATCTCTCAAATCCTACATGGTATCAGAGCTTCCCTGTTGTTGCATAGTCTGGAGGTCTTGAAGTCATGATTCAAAGATGAAAACCATAACTTATCTAGGGTTTTTTCTTCAATCTGGAGGAGGCGCTATTTTTTGGAGCACTTTGAGCCAAAACGGACACTGCCATTGCACTCAAAAGGCCTAGGAGATCAATTTTTCAAATAAAGTTGGCCATATTTGGCCATTGTAGCATCTGGAATTTTTTTTTGTACTTCAAAGCCGTACGACATGCTTCCCGAGGGACAGAAATAAAAAAAAAATTTAAAATGCCCATTTAGGGCTTGCCTCAAGTGTCACCATTACGCAGCAAACATGTCACCGCAGCCTGGCCCAAGCTTGGCCCCCACCGACAGCGCCACCCGCAGGCCACTCGGGTGCCACCCCACTGGTGGACTACCCAGGAACCGTCAGAGTTCCACCCAAGTGTCGCCGCTGCCTGGAGCACCGCTCCCGCACCGCCGCCGGCTAGCTCCCCAATGATGTCATCATTTTAGGGAGTGACATCACCTTGCCAGCGACTATTTTTTTTGACAGCCGGCAAATTTTTTTTGGCGGATAGACCCGTGACGTACCGACGACTGTCAAATTTTTTCTCGGGTGCTACAACGGTCATTTGATTGTCAAATTTTTTGTCATGTCTAGTTTTTTCCAGTGAGCTCAATTCTAGAGGTGTAGTTGGTTTTTCAGTCATATCTTTTGCATACAATGTCCATTTTCAAAAAATGAAATATCGTCAGAAAGATCTTTTTGAAATGAAGATGATGATGTTGGTTTTGATTGTTGATTCAGCCATTTAAGCTCCTATTTTGGCATCGAAGTAGAGGCTTCATTTTCCTCCACCTCTACATCTGGCGTACAGGTTTTCCTCTAAATTTTTTTTCCTTTCTATAGTTGTTTCATTGGTATATGGGGGGATAGATCTATACATTATGGGGGGTGCATTTTCTTTCTATAATTTAATTTATAAAATACCCTTCTACTTTCATCTTCTTCTTCCAATGTCGGACCCCTCTGTGGCCCAGTTGACACCACGCAACTATCACACCTGGAGAGCACACATGACTAGGCTACTTATGTCACGTGGATTATGGTCATGTCTGGATGAGAACCAACCTGTTCTACAGTGCCCTTTTGAGGTTCTTCAACATAGAAACAAAATGGATGAAGCCATGGGCTTGATTGAACTAAACATCTCTGACAATCTCTTCTTTCACCTGGATGGTTTGACCACTCCTCAGGCTATTTGGGGTAAGTTTTCATTTTTTTGGCACAATGAATGAGTTTTGGGCACTACAGCTTGATGCAGAGTTGACCACTTTGTCTCCTGATAGTTTTTCCATCATTGAGGACTTCTTGATGAAGTTCAATACTCTTCGATCACTTTTATAGGGATGTGGGAAGACCAAATCAGATGATGAGTTTATCTTCCTGATACTTTCAAAGCTTCGTAGACAGTTCCAGATTTTCTCCTACACTTTCTATTCCACTATGGATGTTTTGGGTCCTAGGCACAATATGCCTTCCCTTGCGGCCTTCTATGATCGGTTGACTCGAGAGAAGTCAAAGCTTCAATAGTTGAATGATGCTTCCGGCTCTATGAGCCATGCCTTGGTTGCTCACCCATCTTCACAAAAGCTGGAGCAGAAATAGGTATCATCAACCATAGTGTCTTGGAAGGATTCCCCTTCTCAAAATTCCTCTAGCCCACCTCCTTCACCTAAGGGGAAATCAAAGTCTGATAAACCTAAGTGTACTTATTGCAATAAGTTCAATCATGATGAGTCTCAGTGCTTTCAGAGAAGGTAGATGGATATGCCCAACATATTTCTGAGTTGACAGCTCTTCTTCATAAGAGCAATATTGAAATTCATCCCTCCTCTTCTCACTGGTCTTCTTCATCATCTTCTCAGGCAGATGGGTCAGACAATGGAAAGGGTCATGCCTTATGTGCATCTTCTATAGCTCCCTCTTCTAGGTGGTTGTTGGATTCTGATGCTTCACATCATATGGCATATTCTCAGAGTTCCTTCTCATCTTTTGCGGCCTCTCCTACCCCACACATCTTGATGGGGAATGATGTTGTTATGCCTGTGTGTGGGCAGGGTTCCATTGACATTGATGATGGTGCATTCCATGATGTACTATGTATTCCATCCTTGTCCTCTAACCTTCTCTCCATCTATCAAGTTACTCACAGTGGGACAAGGAGGACAGTTGAGTTCACTCCAGATTCCATGCACATCAGAGACAGTGTGACAGGCCACAATGTTGCTACAGGGTTAGTTGATCATGCCACCTACTTGTACTCCTCCCATTTTGGTCTACCCTCTCCATTGTCAAAGAATATCTCTCCTACTTCACAAGTGCCTAGTGAGAAGAAGTCGGGTCACCTAAACTTCTATGTTGCTCTTAAGATCAGTGTTGTGGCTTCTCCACCTCCTCCTCCTGCCATGTCTGCATTTATTCAGCATGATTCTTCTTCAACTGTCCCTGTTATGGTCGCTCCCTGCATCGAGCCTTCCACTCCAATTATTGAGGGCATATCTAAGGACATTCATCTCCTCCCAGCTGACAAATTCATCTCATCTATTGGCCCACCTTCATTGGGGATTCCTTTCTAGGAGTCTCATTCATTCTCCTTTGAGCACCAGTTAGGCCTTCCAGTTTCACCTCTCATTCAGGGGTTTCCTTGTTGCTTCGTGCCTCTGTTTCTTCCACATTGAAGTTCCATTGGTTCGATCATTCCTACAGGAGATCTATCATTCTAGGGGGGCTTTGGTGTCTCATCCCTCTCTCATGGGCAGTTTGATTGTACTTATGGTTTTGAGAGAGTCTCTTGAGCCATTCTTTTCTATATTTTTTTCTATCTCTTCTTGGAGTAGGGTTTTTCCCATGTGGTTTTCTCTATTTCTCCGCTTTACAAAGATTTGGTTGTGCTTGGGTACCTAATCAGGCCTTTTTGCCGGGACCCATTTTCCTTCTTTCATAGTTGTGCTAGGTTAGCTTACCTCTTGAGCTTTGCTTAAGGGGGGTGTTAGAGTAATTATCTGTTTACACTTATTAATTAGATCACTTTGATTTAATTAATTAAGTTGTTTATTACTCTAGTTTAGTTAAGCTATCTCTTAGGTACATTATAATTAGTATTTATATTAATTATTAATTTGCAACCTAGATTTTCTAGTTTTAGGGTTTCGTTCACCTCTATAGGTTGAACTTTATAGTTCTTTTTTCATTAATTCAGATTATAATTTTGCTCTCACATTTTGAGTAACTTATGAGTTCTTCTTTTTCCTCTTTATGCTTCTCTCCTGTAATAGGTTATTTGCATGTAGGTATTCTTGGCATTCTGTGGATTTGTATCTCTCAAATCCTACAAAGGTTTTGCAACAAATTTCTTCTTGGAACACTTAATCCGCTACTTACCTGATGCACCTGCATTATCAATTGGTTTATGAGGATTAGAAACAGGGGAAGAGGAATATAAAGGTGAAGATTTAACTTCAATTGACTTAGGACTAGACTATTTTCTTCTTTCTTGTAGTCATTCCTTATTTAATTGAAGTACATATTGTGTCCTACATTTAATATCATCTTCCTCTTCCACTGACCAGACAATATCATATTCCTCGTTTCCCAGGGGTCTTTTGAAATTAGATTCAACTAAGTTTGAACCATCATCTGTCACACCTTCTACATTGAACTGCAACCTCATGACTATAATCTGAGATATGTAGAGTCGACTGTGATCTCTCTCCTTAACTTGGGACTCATTAGGACAGTCCTCCCAGAAACCTTCAAGATGGAGAACTGGGAACATATGGACCTAAGTCCTAGACTCCCACTAGCAAAGTTTTTGTTATCAAAACATGTCCTCTCTGTATAATATTTGAAATCAAAATGACTCATATCACTCCCTATGCTTATGGAATCTTCAATAGAAAATCATGAGAATTTACCTAGCTACAATGGGAAAACTTTCTCCCATTCCTCTTCAAGAAGAAAATGTCTGAGTACAGTGGCAAGCTGCCTATAGACCTCTGCAAAAATAAAGCAGTCAAAAGCATACCTAGGCAATTTTGTAGGGGGATCTTCCAAACCACCGACCCTAACATAAGTGAATCTAGGGAACTGAGTATAAAAACTCCCAAATTTGGTCACAAAATCCTAAGCCTTAGAACTCATTCTCTTGGCAGAACCCCCAGTCAACTCAAAACAAAGTTTACCCATAAAAGTGTCATGCACTCTCCTGTAGTTCTGAATTACATTATCTTTGTGAATAATGGGGAAATACTCGTAAACACACATGCCATCAGACCAAGGTTCATGAATCATCCCATCCCATCCCATTTTCTACTACAAGCCAAATAGTACATCAAATAAGAAGACATGAAGAAACTACACCCTGTGAGTTTTGAATTATTAAGTTGTTCCCTCATGGAACTAGCAACTAATTCAGCCCAATCCAATATCTATTTTCCTTCTAAAATAATTTGACTATAAAAAAATAACCAATTTGAGAAGAAATAAGACTCTGGAGACCCTCTGGCTCTCTGCAACATTACCATAACATCACTAATATATGGGCACACGTGACTTTTGTTAAAAATTTTGGGTAAACGGGAACCTCCCCTTTGTGGGTTCAATAACCAATGCTTAGCCATGGAAATGTGATTTGCATCCGCATTTTCTTTGAATTTAACAAGGGACTATGGAGGAGAAAAGGAAGAAAAGGTTTGCTCTAGAATTTGTAAAGCTAGATAGACAATTTCTTTGTTTATATCTAGCAAAACACTACCATCTTTCTTGAGAATTGATTCAGTCCGCTGGTCATAGTTACGAACGCATTCATGAACTAGCTCGGGGCAAATTACTGCAAGAGGGAAATAAGAAGCTACGCACAATCCACTATGCAGGATTTCCAAAGTAGGGACATTCTTTTATAAGCATCTAGAAAGTCTATCAGGAATTCCTTCAATATCATACCCTCCTAAATTCATGTCTGTTATAGTGGGGTTTTCACAAACCAGACTAGAAAGGCTTCCAAACAAGTGAAAGGCGGACTTCATGCTTGAAAACACAAACTGATAACTACCACAGAATCCTCTGTATATTTCACAAGCTTAAATTAAAACACTTTAGAGGGTGCAACCTGACTCACCTCATTCTTGTAGATACTTATGCACACTGGAGCTTCCGAAAACCCTTACATTCAATCTAGCCGTATACAGACACCGACAGCATTTCAAAAAGAATGAACGCCAAGAAGGGTTTAAATAGAAATTACCAGAGATTTAATCATTAATTACCCATCTTTAAGGCAATAAAGGCTAAGGGAATGAAATGACAGTTTACGCATGCAATTAATTAATGCCACCCGCATAAACTTTCATGTCGTATGGATTAATAATTGAATATAATAGCTTGGATGCATTTAATCGCCGCCACTATTCTTTCGCATTAAATGCTCTTTTTCCATAGGGGCCACTGCTTAGTCATGATGAATTCCGCTTTTTCTGCCCTGTGTCACTTTTTCAAAATCCTTGAACACTCTCGAACATGTATGAACTAAGTTCAAGGTTGTTCACATGTGTCCGATGATGTTCAAACATATTCCTATTTGTTCATCTGTCTTAGTCTTTAGACTGAATATTCTGTGCTGACATCACTAATTTCCATCTTTGAAAAGTCAAATTTTCCATACACCGCAACCATGAGGCTTTTTCTACCAATTTTATACATCTTCCATTCCTTACAATAACATGAACTACCTTAACACTCTTGAACATGTATGAACTAAGTTCAACATTGTTCAAGGGTGTTCAAGACTGTTCAAACCTATTCAAGAAAAAGTGTTAGCAAATAATCTTTTGTTTTTCAAAACAAGGTCGGGCTACAAGGTTGACACTTTCAGTGAGTAGTTGGACATGAGAATTTAAGTAGCTTTGAGACTCAAAAATACCATGGCAACTCTAGAAATCACTTTAAGAAAAGGACAAGTACCAGACTTGGACTAACAGGTACATACTAATTTATGTGGACCAATTGGAACAACAAGTTACACAGGTGAGAAGTATTTCATTCTATTTGTTGATGACCATTCCAGAATGATGACTGTTATGTTTCTCAAAGAAAAATTAGAAGTTTTTCAGAAGTTCAAATGGTACCTAGCCAAAGTTAAAAAAGAAAATTAAATGCCTAAGATCTGACAGAGGAGGAGAATTCATCTCTGATAAATTCAATGGATTCTGCAATGAAAGAGGAATCAAAAGACAAGTATCTCCCCTAGGTACACCACAACATAATGGGATAGAAGAAAGAAGGAATAGATCCATTATGGATTGTGCAAGAACCTTGATGATTGAAAAGAATGTTGCTACCAAATACTAGAAGGACCAATTGGAACAACAAGTTACACAGGTGAGAAGTATTTCATTCTATTTGTTGATGACCATTCCAGAATGATGACTGTTATCTTTCTCAAAGAAAAATTAGAAGTTTTTCAGAAGTTCAAATGGTACCTAGCCAGAGTTAAAAAAGAAACAATAAAGAAACTTAAATGCCTAAGATCTGACAGAGGAGGAGAATTCATCTCTGATAAATTCAATGGATTCTACAATGAAAGAGGAATCAAAAGACAAGTATCTGCCCTAGGTACACCAAAACATAATGGGATAGAAGAAAGAAGGACTAGATCCACTATGGATTGTGCAAGAACCTTGATGATTGAAAAGAATGTTGCTACCAAATACTAGAAGGAAGCCATCAACACTGCAATTCACACCTTGAACCGAGTTCAATTGAAGAAAGGTACTGAGAAGACACCTTTTGAATTGTGGTATGGCTATAAACCTAATGTTCATTATTTCAAAGTATTTTCAAGTAAATGTTACATCTTGAAGGAAGAAAGAAATGGAAAATTTGATGTAAAAGGTGATGAAGGTATATTCCTAGGATACTCCTATAAAAGAAAATCATATAAATGTTTGAATCTTTCTACTCATGTAAAGTCATAAAAAGTGTACATGTAAGGATTGATGAGTTTGCAGAAAGAGGTGAAGAAAAGAGCAATAAAGAGCCTCAAGATTACAAAAAATTTGTGTATTATGAACCTGATACTATACCTAAGACACAAGCAATGGTGATTGGACAAAATCCATGTCAACCATTGAACTTATCTGCACAAACTCAAACAGTTCAACCTAAGTTGCAACCCAAGCTACTGGTAGAGGAAACCAAGTCATAGACAGAGGGAATTGAGTCATAGAAAGAGGTGTTTGAGTCTCAGACAGTGGAACCCAAGTATCAGACAGAAGAACAAAACATAAATTTTGAGCATGGTGAACCATGTGGAATAAGCCCAGAATTAAGAAGGAAGGATCCTGTACTTGCAAAATATGTCAGAAGGCATCATGCACCTGAACAAATAATTGGAGATCACACAGAAGGTGTAATGACAAGGAACAAAATTAAAGGTACATGTTTGCTTAGTGAAATTGAACCTAGAACTATTAAAGATGCATTGAATGATGAAAGTTGGGTCAAATCAATGAATGAAGAGATTGAGCATATAGAAAAGAACAAAACCTGGACTCTTGTACCTAGACCAAAAGATAAGAATGTAATTGGTATTAAGTGGGTTTTCAGAAACAAGATGAATGAAAAAGGAGAAGTTTCCAAAAACAAGGCAAGATTAGCATGTAAAGGATATGCTCAAGAAGAGAGTATTGATTATGGAGAAAAATTTTCTCTTGTTGCAAGACTTGAAGGATTCAGAACTCTTCAGGCATATGCTCCACACAAAGGATACAAGGTATATCAAATGGATGTAAAATCTGCATTCTTGAATGGAATTCTATAAGAAGAGGTCTATATTGAGCAACCTGAAGGTTTTGTAGATCCTAACAAAAGTAATATGGTTTTCAAATTACAAAAAGAATTGTATAGATTGAAGCAAGCTCCTAGTGCCTGGTATGAAAGATTGCATGGTTGCTTGATAAGTATTGGATTTCAGAGAGCCAATGACAATAGTATCTTGTATATCCAAGAAGGACCTCAGAACAACATACTATTTGTAGAAATATTTGTGGATGATATATTATTTACTAGATATTATGACTTATGCAAAGCATTCTCTGAAGCTATGAGTAAGGAATTTGAAATGTCTATGTTTGGTGAAATCAAATTCTTTATTGGATTACAAGTCTATCGGATGAAGGATGGTATCTACATTACTCAGTCTAAGTACATCAAAGAGATACTGGAGAAATTTGGGATGGAAGACTCCAGACTAGTTGGAACACCTATGCCTAATGGACATAAGTTGTCTAAGGCTGATGATTCAAAGGAAGTAAACCAAACTACCTACAGATCCATTATTGGTAAAATTCAATATGTTATTTGCACCAAATCTGATATTGCATTAGTAGTTGGTATTGTTGCAAGGCTTTCAGCTAATCCTAGAGAGAATCATTTGATGGCTATCAAAAGGATTTTGAGATATCTTAAGGGTACTGAAGAGTATGGATTATGGTACAAGAAAGGAGGAAACTTTGATTTGAAGACTTTTACTGATGTTGATTGGGTAGGAAGTGTTGATGATAGAAAGAGCACAAGTGGTGGAGCATTATTTCTTGGAAAAAGGTTAGTATCCTAGACAAGCAAGAAATAGAAATGCATTTCTCAGTCTATAGTAGAAGTGGAGTATGTTGTTGTAGCAATAAATTGTTCAAATATCATATGGTTCAAACAGTTGTTGTCAGGTATGAAGGTGGAAATCAAAGAACCAATTATTATCTACTATGAAAACACTAGTGCTATTAACATTTCAAAGAACCCTGTGATGCATACTAAGACTAAACATATTGCAATAAAGTATCATTTCTTGAGGGAATTGGTTCAGGACAAGGAAGTAAGATTGTAATATGTCAATACTAAAGAACAAATTGCAGACATATTCACAAAACCATTACCTAAGGATGCATTTTTGTATCTCAGAGGAAAGCTAGGGGTAATTCCCCTAACTTAGGCTCATGAAAACACAGTTTAGTGATGCATCAACCGAGCTACAGAACATACTTAACATGTTGATGTAGATATTCAAAGCTTATTGCATATGAATCAGTACAAACATGTACATTACAACTGTTGGAAATGAGATAAGTAACTGAGAGGGGAGGGGTGAATCATTTACTCCAAAACTTATCCCTATCCCTTAGATGTCTAAATACTTTAATACTATTACTCGGGTGTTCCATCTGTAACTTGGGTGTCAAAGCAATCTTTAATGCAATTATACTTTAGAGATTAAGTGCAGAAACATAAAACAAGTAACAAGTACACATATGACACCAAGATTTAACGTGGAAACCCAATATGGGAAAAACCACCAATGTAACTAGTTACTTTTTTCACTCTTCTGAAGTGAGCCCTATTAGGAGCCAACCCTGTTAAAGGTTATAATAATACACTATTATGTGTGACCTTGTTAAAGGATTTAATCACCCTGTGAAGAGTGTCCTTGTTAGAGGTCTTCAACACTTCAATCTGGAAATGCCACCTTGTGAGAGGATATACAAAAGACTGTTAAGTCTACTATGTTAAGAGACTTTGATCAATGCTACAATTGTTAGAAAGTAACAATGGATTGACCTATATGTGTAAGCAACTATCTTTGCTGATTCAGATCTCTTCTTGATTGTAACTGGATCCTTGTTAATCAGATATTCTATTGCAGCTCTGAGTGTTTTGTACTTAATCAAAATCCCATCTGATTTTTCCTTCACTCTTCAGTCATAGAATTCCACACTTATGCCTTTTACTTTTCACTTCCACACCTTTTTTAACAACAACACATTCAATCCAAACTTGACCTTTCACAAATACATGGTAAGCCCTGTCAAGTCAGCTTGAATAAACTCTAAATGATAAATCATAATACAGACGGCCTCATATAACTATTTAATTACATAATATAAATCATTGTTAGTCAGCTGCAACTGAATGCCCGACCAAGACTTAAATGCCCGAGTGAACTCGGTCAACACTAAACTTCTTCAATGCCCAACCTCAACTCATTTTGTTTACCAACTGTGCTCGGTCTGAATGTAGACATTAGTGTAAAACCACTACATAAGTGTAAATACATGTGTAACATCAATGACAATACACAATTGAATAATTGTCTTCAACAATCTCCCTCGTTGGCATTGATGGCAACACATCATGTTAT
>MU225464.1:2390136-2404628 GCA_018584345.1 Thuja plicata
GATATATTTTGATTGAGTAATGTAGATACCGTCCTTCATTTGATGTACTTGTAAACCAACAAAAAATTTGATCTCACCAAACATAGACATTTCAAATTCTTTTCTCATAGCTATAGAGAATGCTTTGCATAGGTCATCATAACTAGTGAATAATATGTCATCAAAAAATATCTCTGCTAGCAGTATCTTGTTATGTGGTCCTTCTTTGATGTACAGGCTACTGTTATCATTGGTTCTCTAAAATCCAATGCTTATTAGATAGCTATGTAGTCTTTCATACCAGGCTCTGGGTGCTTTCTTTAGTCCATACAATGCTTTGTGTAGCTTGCAAACCATATTTATTCTGTCGGGATCAATAAAGCCTTCTGGTTGTTCAATGTAGACTTCCTCTTCTAGGATTCCATTCAAAAATGTAGACTTCACATCCATCGGATATACATTGTATCCTTTATGTGCAACATATGCTGGAAGAGTTCTGACTCCTTTAAGTCTTGCAATAGGAGAAAAAATTTCTCCATAGTCAATACCCTCTTCTTAAGCATATCCTTTACAAACTAGTCTGGCCTTGTTTCTAGAAACTTTCCCATTTTCATCCATCTTGTTTCTGAAAACCCACTTGGTTCCAATCACATTCTTTTCCTTTGGCCTAGGTACAAGATTCCAAGTTTTGTTCTTCTTAATTTTCTCAATTTCTTCATTCATTGCCTCTATCCAACTTTCATCATTCAATGCATCTTTAACAATTCTAGGTTCAAATTCACTTAGTAAGCATGTACCTTTTAGTTTCTTTCTTGTCATTACACCTTCTGTCTGATCTCCAATTATTTTCTCAGGTGCATGATGCCTTTTCACATATCTGGAAAGTACTAGAACCTTCAATCTAGATTCTGGACTTGATCCACTAGGTCTATCATTCTCAAACATTCTTTATTGTTCCCCTATCTGATACTCGGGTCCCTCTAACTGTGAATCGGGTCCATCTGTCTAAGACTTGGGTCCTTCAGTCTGTGACTTGGGTCCATCTACTAGCAGTTTATGTGGCACATTTTGCAACTCAAGTAGTACAGTTTGTGTCAGTATATGTTTTCCCATCACCATTGGTTGAGTCATAGGTATAGTATCAAGTTCATGATATACAAAGTTTGTGTAGTCTTCAGGCTCTTTACTTCTCTTCTCTTCACATTTTTATGCAAACTCATCAACCTTGACATGTACACTCTCTATGACTTTATGAGTAGTAAGATTCACACATTTGTATGCTTTGCTTTTACATGAGTAACCTAGGAATGCTCCTTCATCACTTTTTGCATCTAGTTTCCCATTTCTTGATTCCTACAAGATGTAGCATCTACTTCCAAATACTTTGAAATAATGAATATTAGGTTTATAGCCATACCATAATTCAAAATGTGTTTGATTACTACCTTTCTTTAGTTGAACTCTATTCAAGGTGAACACTGTAGTACTGATGGCCTCCTTCCAGTATTTGGTAGCAACATTCTTTTTTATCATTAAGGTTCTGGCACAATCCATAATGGATATGTTTCTCCTTTCTGCTATTCCATTTTGATGTGGTGTACCAGGAGCAGATACATGTCTTTTGATTCCTCTTTCATTGCAGAATTCATTGAACTCATTAGAGATGAATTCTCCTCCTCTGTCAGATCTTAGGCATTTTAGTTTCTTTCTTGTTTCTTTTTCAACTCTTGCAAGATACCACTTGAATTTATGAAAAGCTTCTAATTTCTCTCTGAGAAAAATGACAGTCGTCATTCTGGAATGGTCATTAACAAACAAAATAAAATATTTTTCTCCAGTATAGATTTTTGTTTTGATTGGTCAACATAGATCAGTATGTACCAATTCCAAGACTTCATCAGTATTGTAATTCTTTCTCTTGAAGCTAGTCTTTCTCATCTTTCCAGTTTGACATTGTTTGTATGTTGCTAACTTGGGTTTCTTCAAGATAGGAATACCTCTGACTCTTTTGTTCTTGCTTATGTTTACCAGATTGTCAAAATTCACATGACACAACCTTTTAGTCCATAACCAGCTTTCTTCTAATTGTGCAATAAAGCATGAACCTTCAGTGAGATCAAGATAGATATCAAGATAGAATAAATTACCTTTTGTTTGCCTACCAGTTCCAACTAGGTTCCCTTTACCATCCAAGAGCTTAGCCTTACCATTCATGAATTCTACCTTGAAGCCAATGTTGTTCAGCTATGCTACATTGAGTAGATTTCTTCTTAATCCTTCAACCCAATAAGCATTGTCACATTTGATTCCTTCTGTCATAACAATGCAACCTTTTCCTTTTATGAGGCAAGGTTCAGCATTCCCAAAACTGACACTTCCACCATCATAGTGTTCAAGATGTTCAAAATTTCTCTTATCACCAGTCATGTGATGAGATCAACCATTGTCAATTATCCAAGTATCTTTTTTATTGATGTGTGAGAAAAGTGCAATCTTTTCATCTTCCTCATCTGACTCATCCTTTATGGCAATATAAACCATTTCTTCTTCTTCATCACTGTCAGAATCTTTTGCAATATAACAAGACTTCTTGCCTTTATCCTTATAGATTTTGTGGTTATTGAAATCTTTCTTACCTTTGAATTTGTTAGACTTCCTTTCATCCTTGTCTTCCTTGTTTGGACACTTTGCAGCAATGTGACCAACCTCATTGCATGAGAAACAAATCAATGCTATCTTTCCTTTGTATTTTCCTTTTGCATCTCTTCTTGCAAGCAGTGCTTCAATGATTTCAAGATCTTCATCATCAGATTCATCATCACTGTCACTTTCAATTTGCTTTCCTTTAGAGTATCTATCCTTCTTAACAAGGTTCAGTTTGGCTTTGAATGTAGACTCAAGATTGCTAGAGCCAGGAGAATAGTTGTCAAAACTGTCTAGCTCAAAGGTTGTAAGTCTTCCCACTAATGTATCCAAAGTAATGTCTTTGTTGCACCTCATTTCTTGAATGGTTGAAACTCTAATAGCATAGATAGGAAGTAAAGTTCTGAGTACCTTGCTGACTACTGTAGTATCTTCAATTAGTCCACCTGCTGCTTTGATGGCACTTACAATGTTCTTGATTCTTTCACTTTATTTTGTGATATCTTCTCCTTCTTTCATTTTCATCTAGTCAAATTGTCCTCTTAGACTTTCTACTTTAGCTCTCTTTACATTTGCATCACCTGCATGAATGTCTTGCAATTTCTTTCACATGTCATAGGCTGTAGGGTAGTCCTTGACTTCATCAAATTTTGAGTAGCTGAGTGAAGAAGCAATATCAATCATCATTATGTTATGAAGTTTTTGTTCCATCATTTGTTCCATAATCATAGTCCCTGTTGGTGCAACATATTTGTTCTCTAAGAATTGTAAAGCAACATCTCCAATAGTAGATAGATGTAGCTTCATTAGTTCCTGCCATGCTAGGAAATTGTCTTTGTTTAGCTTTGGGATCTCCCTCCTGTAAGACATCTCTGATCTTTAGCTTAGACCTTGAAACCTTTCCTGAAAGCACTTAAAGCTCTGATACCAATTTTTGGAAATGAGATAAGTAACTAAGAGGGGAGGGGTGAATTAGTTACTCCAAAACTTATCTGTGTCCCTTAGATGTCTAAATACTTTAATACTGTTACTCGGGTGTTCCTTCTGTAACTCAGGTGTCAAAGCAATATTTAATGCAATTATACTTTAGAGATTAAGTGCAGAAACATAAAACATAAAACAAGTAACAAGTACACATATGACACCAAGATTTAACTTGGAAACCCAATATGGGAAAAACCACCAATGTAACTAGTCATTATTTTTCACTCTTCTAAAGTGAGACCTGTTAGGAGCCAACCATGTTAAAGGTTACAATAACACCTTGTTAGGTGTGACCTTGTTAAAGGATTTAATCACCCTGTGAGGAGTGGCCTTGTTAGAGGTCTTTAACACTTCAATCTGGAAATGCTACCTTGTGAGAGGATTTACAAAAGACTGTTAATTCTACTCTGTTAAGAGATTTTGATCACTGCTACAATTGTTAGAAAGTAACAATGGATTGACTTGTATGTGTAAGCAACTGTCTTTTCTTATTTAGATCTCTACTTGATTGTAACTAGATCCTTGTTGATCAGATATTCTATTGCAGCTTTGAGTGTTCTGTACTTAATCAGAATCCCATCTGATTTTGCCTTCACTCTTCATGTCACATAATTCCACACTTTTGCCTTTTACTTTTTGCTTCCACACCTTTTTTTTAATAATAACACATTCAATCCAAACTTGACCTTTCATAAATACATGGTAAGCCTTGTCAATTTGGCTTGAATAAACTCTAAATGATAAATCATAATACAGTCAGCCTCATATAACTATTTAATTACATAATATAAATCATTGTTAGTCGGCTGCAACTGAATGCCCGACCAAGACTTAAATGCCTGAGTGAACTCGGTCAACACTGAACTTCTTCAATGCCCAACCTCAACTCATTCTGTTTACCAACTATGCTCAGTCTGAATGTAGACATTAGTGTAAAACCACTACATAAGTGTAAATACATGTGTAACATCAATGACAATACACAATTGAATAATTGCCTTCAACAACAACTTCATTGGATTTATATATTAGTTGGTGTCTTTGGCATTGGTTGTAAAAGAGGGAGAGTTATTGATGTCATAAAGATTACAGAGGGATAAACTTTATCAGAAACAAAGATTAGTATAAGAGGGAGAAATTTGTATTTCAGTGATTGTGAAGACATAGGCAATTTTTGGTTGAGAATCAAAATCAAGCTAAGGACATTAATAAAATTTCATTCTTGTGTTTGTTTCTCTATAAGTCTTTGTATTATGACATGTGTTGCCATCAATGCCACAGAGGGAGATTGTTGATGACAATTATTCAATTGTGTATTGTCATTGATGTTTACACAAGTATAGTGAAGTTTACACAAATGTCTAATCCTATCTGAGTATAGTCATTTCATGCCAAGCACTCTCGGGCATTGAAGAAGACCAAAGTGATTTTCAGTTCTAACCGAGTTCACTCGGGCATTACAGTGTTGGTCGGGCATTGAAGGATTTCAATGTTGACTGAGTTCAACAGTTAGTGTCAACCGACTAACAATAGTTTATATTTTATGGATAATTGGTTATATCCAACTGACAGACATGATTTTTATTATTTATTTGGAAGGATATTAAAGCCGACTTGACAAGGCTTATCATATTTATATAAGGTCAAGCTTGGATTGAATATGGGAGAATAAAAAGAATAAAAAATAGTAGATATGTGTTTATGACATGAAAAGTGAAGGCAAAATCAGATGGGATTATGATTAAGGACAGAACACAGAGAAATGCAACAGAATATTCGATCAATGAGGATCAAGTAATTAAATCCAGAACAAAGATCTGAATCGACAAAGACAATTGCTTATCAAAATAGGTCAATCCATTGTTAATTTCTAATAATTGTAGCAGTGATCAAAATCTCTTAACAGAGTAGACTTAACAGTCTTTTGTAAATCCTCTCACAAGGTGACATTTCTACATTGAAGTATTTTAAGACCTCTAACAAGGCCACTCCTTACAGGGTGATTAAATCCTCTAACAAGGTCACACCTAACAGTGTGTTATTGTAACCTTTAACAGGGTTGGCTCCTAACAGGACTCACTTCAAAAGAGTGAGAAATAGTGACTAGTTGCAATTGGTGGTTTTTACCATATTGGGTTTCCATGTTAAATCTTGGTGTTATATGTGTACATTTCAATTGCTTTATGGTTTATATTTCTGCAATTAAGTACTAAAGAATAATCCCAGTTAATATCTTAAGATTTTCTATGTTAACCGAGTGATAGTAGAATATCAGTGTTAACCAAGCAACAGTGACAAATTTGTTTAAGACATCTAAGGGACTTGGATTTTTTTTTGTGGTAACTATTTCAACCCTCCCCTCTCAGTTACTCAACTCATTTCCAATAGTTTTTTCTTCAAACTTTGAACAAGAGGAAATATTTTAGGATGAAAAGGAATTGTTTGATTCAAATTTTGAGGTTGAGGTAGCCGGTATGGAAGGGATAGTTTTGGGACAACATCAAGAAGAGTTAGAGTTCATTGATTCAATAGAGCCATTAGAAACATTAAAATCCATCCAACAAGATGATAGGCCAGTATATTATAAAGGTAGAGTAAATTTTCAACCTTCAAAGTTTTTTTATTTCATGAGGTTGCCCCTATAAGGCATCTATCCAGGATGGAGGACAACAAAAAAAAAATTCAAATCCGCACCTAGTCATGAGGCCTCAATAAAGGAGAAATAACCTTGGGTTGCATATACACCTCAAGTAAATATCATTGATAATCTGGTTGGAGAGGTAGGCCCTATTATTGTTATTCTTGAAGTGATATTTCAACAGTTATCTCATTGTTTTTCATGTATACATCTCGTATTAGATTTTTTTAAACTTGTTAAGAATGTCAAACTGGGAAGAAAAGGTTATTATTTTTAGAAACCAGTCAATGGTTTCATTTGATTCATGATCACCTTGACAGGTTAGGGTAGATTAATCCACTTTTTATCTTTCAATAAGTGTTGGTCAAGCATGCACAATTAGTTAGTGTGCTTTTGGTTGTGTGGTAGAGGCATATAACTGAAAAAGTCATTGCTAAAATTCATAATAATAGCATAAATAAGACATCCATAACATAGGGCATTAATTTTAACTCATTTCTCCATATCATAAATATCAGGTTTATGTCATTACCATCAAGAACAACAATGGATTTTTCAGTTTAGGACCAGTTTTCAGTTTTGATGTGTTAGAAGTGAAGAACCAAAAACATCAATGATGAACAACATCATAATAACATGAAAATCATATCCATCAGATAAGGAATGAGTTGAAACTCACTGCCTCAAATCATAAACATGCATTTCATGTTGTTACAATACAACCTAGCAAAGAGATTTTTTGGTTTTTCACGTTTTAGTTTGAATTTCAATAAATTGAACTAGTACTGCAAGCATCACACAACCATGAGATGAATAATCACCCATAAAATAGGACATGAGTTTAAACTTACTATCCTAAATCATAATCAACCTATTCATATCATGGTTTCATCGTAGTCACAATATTTGTTCAACTTTTTCAGTTGAGTGTTTTCAGTTTTCAAGCTAATCCATTGAAAATTATCAATTTGTATGAAAAGGATATCCATAAGGTAAAAAATGAGTTCAACTCATTGTTTCACATCATACATATATGCCACATATGGGGGGTTAAGGTTCCAAAAATTTATTTTTGGTTTCAATTTCAGTAGTTTGCTTCAGTTTTCAATTTTTTGAGAAGGTTTTCAACTTTATAAGTTTGAAAGACTATGTGCCCAAAGGACTTGCATAAGGAAACTAGTCTAATTTTGTTTAGCGAGAAAACACCCCTGAGGGGTCACTAAATTTTTTTCCTATTTTTCATCTACAACTCAAAATAGGTAGAGCTAATTGCATTCTACATCTGATTAAGGTACACATTTGGCTGATTAAGTTTGTTACATAAATTGTTTGCTAAACTATAATAAATGTAAAGAATCATATTGTTGTAATGAACTAAAAATAAATGAAGAATTAAAAGAATATTTCACTGATTTGCTAATGTAATTCAAAAATGAAATATTACACATACATTTTCAAAGTTATACATTCTTTTATAAACAAAAGAAGTAGAGAACATAATGGATCCACACAAGTTGTGGATAAGCTATAAAACTATGCAAAAAGATATGCATGAGTTTGGAAGTCAAGATCAAAGAGAGGGGATAGGTCCATCATTTCTTGGAAGGAATGATGGATTTTGTTGTTTGTATCCATGGTTGACTAGTTGTAGAAGAGGTCTCTCTCCTGTGAGCATCTGCAAGATGTGAAAATATGGTGTTAGTCTAAAAAGACTAAGAAATGATAAAACTAACACCTATCTTTAAATGATGACAACAATCTAGATACATATCTAATCACATTTAGTTATAAAAATAATATAAAAGAAAGTTTTGTTTTGTTAATGTGTTTGTTTCATGAGCAGAACGAATTTCATTGTCATCAGAAGAGTGAACACGTGGGGTAAATGTGTCTCTCACAAGGGTTGAGCTCAGCGTGCTCATAAGTAGAGCATCTAGCAAATACAGATTAATATTTAAATATTCAAGGGACATATTATTATAGTATGAAACCTTATAGTTAAATATATTAACTACTATTGGTCTTATCATATTAGTATCAAATCTATAAACTATCAAAGAGGCATGTTATCTCGACATCAAATCTTTTAGTTTTAAAAATTACAGATTGAGGAAATAATGACATGTCAAAAAATGGAGGGTTAGAACCATATTCTTTCATCATGAACTTAAAGTTTTGAGAACAATTAATACAATGCAAAAGATTACATTTAGTTAGTGCAGTTCAATGAAGGAGACAATGATGTGCCTATATTTTTTTACAAAGACGTTATACATAATGAGATGTTATGAGAATCTACAGTAACATCAAAAATCAAAGCTCAGTGCATGGACCATCAATAGAAATGAAATTGTATTAATTGCAGTAAAAAAATTATACAGAAGGAGATGTTACAAGAATCTACATAAAAGCATGGAAAATGGATATATATCAGTCAAAGAAAACTTTCAACCGCAATAATGATATGACACGAGGAACTCCAGAAAGAGAGCTTTATAACATTCTAGTTTCTAAGTAGACAATGATACAAATTTGATTTTACTGTTAAGAGGAGAGTCATAAATGAAAGAAAATAATTAACATCTCCAATCAACTACAAAGTGATGGTGGAAGATATGAAAAACAAAGCATTTAAAGTTATAGAGTACATGTCATGATATGAGGTTCATTTATGTGAAATGGAAAAGATCACAATTCATGAAGGAAGAAACTATATCATCAAGAAGACCAGACATGTTATGAAAGCCGCAAAGAGGTTATATCAAGGAGTTATTATAGTGAGCATTATCAATGGAACAATGACCTATAGAAGAGTCAGTGCAATCAAAAGCAAAGACAAGTGATCCTGAATTTTTAGAAAAACATATTAATTTGAGATACAAATTGCTATAGCAGATCTTTAATATCTCAGATTTAGAAAAATAATGTTTAGCTACCAAAAATAAGAGCATAAAAGATAACATATACAACTAAACACTCTAAGAGAAACCATTATGACAATGAAATTCTTTGTTTCAACCACAGTCACTATCTTACTATTTTGAGAATGAGGTATCATACAAAAGAGACGATGAATTGTAACTTTGAAGAGATAGCTTCAACAATGTACATGAATTCAAAACAATAGAGGACAACTAAATATAAGTAAATATGACAATAGACTTGGAGATCCATATATCATGATCAGATAGATTCTATATGAATGATCAAAGAGAACAACTACAACAACAATTACATATGTAAGGACAATAGGGAAATAAAAAGAAAAAGCCTTTATACAAATAATCTCCAGAAAATGAAAATAATGAGTAAGTTGATAAATTGTTGGGACATATAATACTAATCAAGAGGGCATTTTTTCTGATCCCAGAAAAGACAGTAGCTAGTTTGAAGCAAAGGTTCCAAGCAATGATTATACGAAAATATCTTTACATGGAAGAACCCTTGAGTTGTTACAGATGTAAAATACGCAATTTTTTTTCCATAAATATGCAAGAGTTTTTCGTACTTCAAATTATAATTGTGGATTTTCAAAGATGTAGAGGGTTTTACATATAAAAACCATGACCTCGGATATATAAATCAAAGGGTTTTGTATAACAGAGAGAGGATATCAGAACCACGACCTGTCGTTGATAGCACAAAGTAAGGATTTGAGGCCCGTGTATTCCATGGCTATCATTTTAAAAGATTAATTTGAATAATGAAAACCATATATTTTCATAATAAAGCCCCAATTTATTAGAGGCGTCAAAGCATAAAGAATATAAATGATGCAAAGTGGGCAACTGGAAGCCTCAAAGTGACCAAACTAGGGCAATGATCCCTAGATCACCAATATTTCAAATCCAAAATGCTTAACACTTATCACAAGTGTGGAAAAAGGACTTGGTTAAGGTTCTCACAACCCAAAAACCCCAAGGGTAACCTAATCACTAGGTTTCACCAATCCCTCAACACCAACTACCTAGGTTGGCCTCTCAAGCAAATGACCCTGATTTACAATGATAACCCCAAAATGACATATAGGACTAGGGGTGACCTAATCTTGTAGGTATGGTATATTTAGGTCCCTACCATTTATTTCCAATGGTTCTTTCACTCAAATGTAATCCATATACCATGGTTGCTTCACAAACCCAAGACTATGCTTGTAGCCTTTTTCACAAGGAAATTTGATCTCAAATGATATTCTTCCACATAACCCTATGAACTAGTTTGGGATTCAAACACCCATTACGTCCTATGACCTTAAACTCAAGCCCTAGAACTTGGAATTGAAAATAAGACATATTGACACACCAAATTGCTTCACTGATTAGCCCTAATTAGGCCTCCATTTACACTACAAGTGTCTTTTAGATGCATCCAATGACAAAAATGATGATTGGGTCATGTGAAGGTGTGCACAAATGACTCTTCCTCTAACTTAGGGCTTCTGGTCAATCCCCAAACAAAATTTATGACTATTGCCCTAAATTAGGATAGGTGCATACATAAGGATATACACCTAGGGCATCACTTCATTTCCATTTCCCTGCAACTTGGAGAACCTATCTTGTAGAATTTTGAAAAGAATCATAAGAACAAGCTTTCCACCAAGGGTCATTAAATTCCCATGGTGGAAAGTAAAGATACACTTAATTTCCTAAGAAACCCTGAATTAGGGCCTATGATCCAGGCAGTGAGTTTGAAAATTGAATAACTTACACACCAAGATCGATCAGCACATGAAACCAAAACCAAATGGAATTAGTTTCATACCCCTAACTCTTGGTTTTAGACTCACATGCCCCTTTGTTTGTACCTGACCATACATTGTGACTGTTTCCTTCAGAATGCAAGAAAATGGTTACTTTTATTGATTTTCAAATATCAAAGTACATCATCAGCCTACCACCCACCTAAAATGGATATTGTAGGCACTCCCAATGGTTAAATGAAAATTTTGATGCAAATTGACCATTTGGGAGTTGGTTTTTGAAAAGTTGATAAGTTTGCTCAAAAGTTGCTTGACAACTTTTGAACAACTTTTACATTTTTTGCAATTTTGCAAATATAGTGACCAAATTTGGTCAAGATTTTATTTAGGTGATCCCTAGTGGATCCAAACACTAAAAACTCAAAAACAACCTATTTATAGGGTTTGGGATCATTAATAACTCATAGTGACCCAAGGACTCATAATGTGCCAATCTTGGTACTGTGGCCTTACATGGTGATCCAGTGTCTAACCCTATGTCTAAATATCACTAAAGGCCTCTTAGGACCTTGAAGGAACCCCTAGGGTCCATAGAAACATTTGGTTCAGTTTGGGTGCTCCTGCACCATACTCCCCATGAGATTTGAACTCAAGTTCCCACTTGAGGATAGCTGGTCAACAGTGGTTCCATGTTGTTGGATTTGGTCCTCTGTCATCCAGGTAGCATCTATTGAAGGGAGTCCTTTCCATTTTACTAAGTACTGCATGTACTTGTTCTTCCTTGTCTGCTTCAAGACTTTGGTTTCTAAAATGGTGTCTAGTTCCACTTGCTTTCTTGGTGGGAGATCTATTACATAGTCTCCAGCATCTTCAACTTGTGATCCCTACACATTGACAATGTTTGCAACACACTTGTAAGGGGTGAGGTCTGCAATATTAAAAATGGGAGAAATCAGTAAAGTAGGAGGCAAGGATATCTCATAAGCATTTTCACCCATCTTGGTGAGGATTGTGCAAGGACCAATCTTCTTCATGTGCAACTTGGAATATCTGCCTTTAGGGAGTCTCTCCTTCCTTAGGTATGCCCATACCTTATCTCCAAATTTAAAGTGAACTTCTCTTCTCCTCTTATCTTCTTGTGCTTTTTACTTCATAGTTGATTGTTGTAGTGATTCTTTTACCTCTGTCTGCACTTTAGAGATTAGTTTGGCTAACTCCTCTCCTTGTGCACTCACTTTGAAGTCAGATGGTAACTCTACTAAATCTAATGGACCTTTAGGATGAAATCCATGTAATGTTTGAAATGGTGTCTTTCCAGTGGACCTATTCACGGAATCATTGAATGCAAATTATGCCTGAGGTAGGATCATGTCCCAACTTTGTGTATACTATTTGGTTAAGCATCTCAAGAGATTACCAAGTGATCTATTTACCACCTCCATTTTCCCATCTGTTTGAGGGTGGTATGCTGAACTATAAGTCAGATTTGTGCCCAACTTCTTGAAGAGGGTCCTCCAAAAGTGACCCTGAAATTTGACATCTCTATCAGACACTATTTTTTGTGGTAGGCCATGTATCCTAACCACTTATTTAAAGAATAGGTGTGCTATATGAGAGGCATCATTTGTGCTCTTGCAGTGCACCATTTTACTAAATCTGTCCACTATTAAAAAAACACTATCATAACCCTGCTTTGTCCTTGGTAAGCCCATAACAAAATCCATAGAAATTGATTCCCATGGCCTAGAGGGAATTGGTAGGGGTTGATACAATCCTTGGTTAGTGGATACACCCTTTGCTTACTGGAAAATAGTGCAAGACTAGACAAATTTCTTAATTTCATTCCCCATCTTTGGCCAAAAATAACTTCTTTTTACTAATTCAGTGGTCTTATCTATGCCAAAATGTCCTCCTAGCCACCACAATGTTTTTCCTTAATGATATTTGTTCTCATGGAACATTTAGGGATGCACAATTAGGCTCCTTTAAACAATAATCCATTCTGAATCAGAAAATCAGAAAATTCAGTATGGTATTTTCTAACCATTTTGGTGCATACCTCAAAAGCTTCTCCAAATTCGGTATCATCTACATATAGGTGTTTTTGTTAGATTTGATAAACACAAATCCTCCCAAGAACACTTGCATGCACATCTGTCACAAGTAGAAACAAGACAAAGACATAAGAAGAAAAACTATGGAGGCCAAAAGGCCAGAGACATGAAATCCATGTTGACAGAAAAAAGCTTCTATTATCAACAACTGAATTACAAAATACAATCTCCTTAAAGAAATGCAAAGAAGTGAATCCTTATAAAAGGAATCACGAAACCCTAAAGGGGAAAACCCTAAAGAATTATAAAGCTGCCTAAGTATAACTTAAGCATAGAGTAAATAGACTAATAATTAAATGAATTAATTATTAGCTATACTAAGACTACTCTAACACCCCCCCTTAAGTGTAACTTAGGGAGAAGCAAAATAGCTAAAGACTACTGCAGAAAGCAGGAAAGATGGGTCCCGGCAACAAGGCCTGATCAGGTACCCAGGTACAAGAAATGAACTAGATGAAGGAAACTAAGCCTTCAATCTAGGGAAAAGATGTCCCAGAGAAAGGAAATAGAATGAGCAAGAAGCATCTCTGAAGCATGAAGCTAAAAAATTTGTCAGAAGAGACTACTGGAACCCCCACTGAAGTGCATGACCAGGTAGAGAAGACAATGTCTGAAGAGCTGATCAATCAAACCAGGAAGCAATAGAACCAACAGGTGAACCCCACCATAATGCTGAACTGGGAGAGGTGATAGGAACACTGAAATGCAATGCCAGAAACATCTGCAGAAGAAAGAACCAGGAACACCAATAGTGCAATAGAAGTACAAATACATAATAAAGGGCGGTGTCCTGACACATAGCATGGGCTAATGTCATGGAAGGTACGCTCACTTGACAAAGGTGGATGTGCCTAAAATGACATAAACATCATAACCCCCCATGCCACTTTATAACAGAGTGCAAGTACTAAAACCATACAAGGTGTACAAGATCCCAGAAATGTAGAAGTAGGCACTTTATCTCAATGCGATTACAGAATAAAGATGCATCAGAAGAAGCATACAAGCTCAGAAGTCAAAAAGAAGAGTGATCCAGAAGTACAGTAGAAGAGATCCTAGGACCTGTAGACCCAAGCAATCCACCAGAGTGCATAAACTGTCAAACTCGAAGGAGAGAAAACCTAGAGAAGAATCTAAAAAAAATACCCCTGCAATTGAATAGTTCACTGAACCAGCTTTCTGACGATATCTGGTTTTCCAAAAACGGAGTCTGGATGAGCCAGATATGGCTCCCGAAAGGCAAAAACACATATCAGACTTCAACAGTAAAAAATGCTATCAAAATAGTAGACCCAAAAAACCAAATCACTATAGTCGGAAAGAGCTCGGAAAGAGATTTCCGACGATATAATGAAGTCCAAAAAAGGCCTCTGTATGCTCCATATAGAGCAAAAACAGTGATAAGGCCCCAAAAAGCTCAACAGGCCTGGTT
>MU225464.1:2418411-2450053 GCA_018584345.1 Thuja plicata
TGGGTTGAGAAGGGTTAGAACCCAGGGTAGAAGTGGTTGAGATGGGTTAGGTTGGGGTTTAGGGGAATATTAATAAATGAAATAAACTTATTTAGTTCATTTAGAAATATAGGAATTAATTATTTAAACAATTTAATTGTTTTTTAATAATTAGGGGACTATAGCCATTTTAATTAAATTAAATAGGCTAGGAGAATGGGTTAATTGCAAGTGGGTATTTGATTTTGGGATTTATTTAATTCCTTTATAATTAAATATTATAGCCATATTTGATTTTGATTTGATTTGATTGGTCAAAATTGATTTGAATTGTATGGCTATAATAGTTAATATAAAGTAGTGATAAAAATCACCTAGGATATTAAATTGATTTGAAGAATTATGCCAAGCAGTAACAGGGTCGTTTGGACATAATTGAGGGTATGATCACACTTAGGGAAAATAGGGTCCATAGTTGGAATAGACCAAATTTAGGTGGTTACAATAGGAATTAAATTTAAAATGCAATAATAAAAAGAAACCATGTGTTTATGAGGAGATTACATGTGCTTCAAGGGCAAGTAGAGTTGATTTTACAGTGGATGAAGGCTGGTATTTTTAGACTTGGAGTTCTTATGGGAAAAGGAGGAGTTTTCTTTTTCTCAGCAGTTCAGTGGGTAGTTATACCCTATCTATGTTTTAGTGGTTTGGATTCAGTTTCACACTTCAGTTCATATGTACTTACATGGCAGGGGTTTTGAGGAGGTTTTTATGCAGATTCTCTTAATTTCACACCTTTTGTGCATGATTTTTTATCAGATCTGAGGATGGCTTCTATTTTTGGCATTTTGGGAGTGCAGTTCAGTTTGAGTTTCTTTTGGCTTGACTTTCCTATAAAGTTGAAGCTTTGTACTTTTTAGGGGTTCATTCTTACTACCTTATTTTTTTCAATTTGCAAATTGAAGTATTATTGTAGTGAGCAAATGGATTATTTGTAGCATATTTTCCATAATTATTGAATAAACATTACAGGTTTCCTTCTCAAATTTTTTTGTATTAAAAGATTTAAACTTACAACAAATTAAGCACTTTGTTAAGAGATTTACAAAGGCTTGTTAGGACCACTCTGTTAAGAGATTTACCCTGATTCACTTACTAGAATGTATGAGTACCCGATCCTCTACAAATGTTGATAATAGATCTCCTCTTTCCAACTCTTAATTGATCTCTCAGTTTGATATATCTTTGTTCTTCTCTTCACTGCTTTGTTCGATCAGTCAGTCAAGTCTATGCTTCATATATGAAAAACATGCATACACACCCGATCTCTACTCTTCACATCTGCATCTACACACATGCATAGATTTAGGGTTTAAATAATTCCTTATATAGATCACAAATGAAACATCCAGATCAAGATTGATGATTTAGATTCATCACATTTTGTCGCTTAGGCATCCCTAATTTTGATAGGTTGCATTGCTTGCAGAGGGATCCATCATCTCAAAAATAACACGTAGTTAATGTATTAAATTTCATGAATAATCATTAAATGATTCATAGATGTCGGCCAAAATGGTTTACCTAAGTGTTTGTGCCATTCCAAACACATATATCAAAACTATTTTACTCGGCATAAGTAAACTCTGATGCTCGATCAAAACTGTCACTCGACATTGACTGTCTATGAAAATCGGCAATCATTATGCTCAGAAAATACTAAGTACTCGGGGACCACTGACTTGCTTAGAAGTAACTATTGCTCAGTCTCGGCCTTAATGGGATGGATCGGTCGTAGCGATGACCGACCAAACTGCCTTGATTATGACTAAGTGTGTGATACTAATAGACAACAACACTTGGAGATCAACAATCTCCCCCTTTGACATTAGTGGAAAAAACACTTTGTCGTGACTCTTCAGTTCTTAACAAAAATAGTAGTCAAGTATATCAAAAAAAATCCCCTTAAGATTATGACTCGATCT
Organism: Thuja plicata; assembly: GCA_018584345.1. NCBI lineage: Eukaryota > Viridiplantae > Streptophyta > Pinopsida > Cupressales > Cupressaceae > Thuja > Thuja plicata. The sequence goes on from MU225464.1 coordinate 2,420,376, forward strand.
TTCATAAAGAATTCACTTTACATACAACATAATCTTAATTATATAGCTCCAAAAATAAATAAAAAAACAAAATGTTATACCTTCTCTGCTCAGATCATTCTATTATTTTTCTTGTCTACGTCTGTTACATTTCCCCCTTGATTACATCAAATTACATTTCCCCCTTGTTTTTGTCACTCTTGTCTATTGGGGTTGTAGGGGTCAAACCATACTTATCCAAAAATGGTTTGTGAATCTGTAGGATCATGGCCAATATATTATCCCAACTAGTTCTAACATACTCCAAAACCTATAACTTGATTTCTAGCTTGACAGCTAGATCAATCAAACTCTCTGTAATATTCAGAGGTGGCTCCCTCTGTGCTAATTCTTTCGTAGCTGATAATTCTCTCTGCATGACCTCCAAATGAGGTATCAACATGGTCTGAATTATAATCAACTTATCTCTTATTCTTCCATCATTATCCACGAGCTTGCCTAATCTCCCTTAGGCATGAGTCAAGCTATTAAAATGAATAGAGCTGGAACTTTCATCCATGCTCAGTGAATGTCTCGTTGAATTCATATCTGACCATAGATTCTCAATAAGTTGTTGATTCTCCTTTGTAAAGAATTCTACATCACATAATTTCTTGTACAAAGAAAGAAAATTTTCTACAAATTCTTCCAATTTACTTACCAAATCAGAAAGTGCAGCATGTTTTACATTACGTTCTATTGCAATTTTCTCAAGCACTTTGGCCTCAAACTTTCTTTCTGACCATTGCATGAGCTTCTCATTTGCATCAATGTCATCATTGTTCACATTTTGAACAATATGAACCAATTGATCTATAACAGGTGCTTGATCATTTACACATTGAAGCTCAAATGCATTAACAAATATATCTTTGATATCATGCAATACCTACTTCTGTTGATGTTCTCATTTCAGTTTCTCCTGCTTGCTCTTCCTTTTCAGTAAACTTTGCAAAATCTGCACTTGCTCGTAAGATATGTTATCAATGTCCCATTTTCAAATCACTATAACTTCATCAAGTGTTACCTCAGTGCTCAGAGACTTATCTTGTTTCTTATGTGAATTCTTCTTCTTGGTCTCTGGTGTGCTACTACTCAGCTTCTGCTCTGCATGCAATGTACTAGTGTCACCACTGATTGTGACTAACTCCTTCTGAGTGAAAATTTCATGTTGTTCAGGTGTATTTGCAATCTTAGTCTCAGTAAGTGGTAGCTTTATAAATTCTTGAATTTACTCTTTCTCTATAGGCTATGTTGCTCCAATTAAGCATTGAAGTTGTCATTAGTATTCAAGCACTCGATATGGACAATCGGTAATAGAGTCACAAACATGACAATCGGTATAATCACCAAAGTGCAGAGTTAACCGAGAGCAGTGATCATGCCCAGAGTTAATCGAGTGTAGTGATACCTGAGCAGACAGACTTTACCAAGAAGTAGAAAACACCGAGCTACACAGTATAACAGAGATACACAGACTACACCGAGCACCGAGAGAAAATATTAACCAAGTGGACCAAAGGCCACATAAAAGATTGTTATGGCACATTATTTTATGTAACATTTTTTTCCAACCTAGATAACTGTCTACAGAGATCAAGGAGAGCATTAATTACAAATTCACAACATTAATTGTTTATATCTCCTATGTTAGATGATCAAGGTAAATTATGTACATTATTGATTTTAGGTTAGGGATGTAATTATAAAGCCCTAATTAGGTCATAAAGTTTGATATATAAATGTATAGATGTCAATTTCATAATGTATGTTGATCAAACAATGTTCAAGTAGCTTCCATACTATAAACATAAAAAAATAGACAAGGGATTTTAAGGACAGAGAATACATTGTAGTTATCAGTTTTCATAATAGAAGCAAGGCTACCGAGAAAAACAAAGTAGAAGGTATTATCATTCACATTGAGGTGATATATTTTGTATGTAGTTAATAGATCTATATCAACAATATTGATATTGTATATGTTTCAGATCAAATTTATGTTATCCTCTAACAATTGTAATAGACCCCTAAATATCTTAACAGAGTAGACTTAACCGTCTTTTTATAAATACCTTAACTAAGTGCACACATACTTTGTGTTGCAAAATCCTCTCACGAGGTATATCTAATCAATCTTATTGTTACTCCTAATAGGGTAAGATCATCAAAATTGATCATTCTTTGTAAGCTTTAACATGCTAATTTATTTACTACAGTAGTGAAGTTTTGTGGGTCTCATACCCATAACAGTTTTTACCTTCTAACAAGGGTTTTCTGCGATACAAAAATACTAGTGTCATGAGTACTTAACTTCATGTATGTGTACTATTTACTTTACATACATTTACATTTCAACAGTGATGCTATATGTTTGGTGTATGCAATCTTCTCAGTCGGTTAATACAAAACAGTGGTTACAAATAATTGATTAAAAGTTTTTGAGGGTACTGATTCACCCCTCCCCTCTCAGTACACACCCTTCCATTATCCCAAAAATTGGTATCAAAACCAATTCTCTTGTTTTGAAGGTTTAATCATTGAGGAGAATAAATCTTATAATGGAAAGGTATACACTTGATAAAACCATTGAAAATCAGAGGTTACAGTTTTAGATCTATGTCGAACAATACAAGGAAGCCAAAGAGAAACCCATGGAGATGTTGATTAAGAGAAAGGACATGACACTTCGTTGTCATGAGATTGATTATCACAGAGAAGAGATTCATGGCCCATTTGACTCATCTAGATCTGAATCTAGTAGCATATCTGATGTATCTAAAGGAATCATATCAAAGCTATCTGAGAGCAATCAACAACTCACGGAACAAGTGAAAGCACTACATATCGGTCAAGATATACAAATGGTTAGAATGGTTGAAGTCTTGAATGAAGCAAAGAAAGTTGAACAAGATAGAAACATGGTTGTTGATGACAAAAGACAAATGACTTAAAAGTTACAAGAAAAAAAATCTAAGATATTGGTGTATTGAAAGAAGAAAATGAAAAACTGAGAAATGAATTAAAGATTTTACAACAACATAATGAAGTGATTAAGAGATTTGAAGAAAGCACTAAGAGAATAGATGAATTTTTGAACTATCAAAGAAGACTGAACAACAATACCGGATTTGGGTATACTAAGCAAGGAGAATTGTCAAACCAAGCTAAAAAAAGGAATGCATACTCAAGCCCAAAGCCTAAGAAGCCCTCTTGCCATCACTGTGGAAAACCAGACCACACATCAAATGTTTGTAGAATCAAAGCAAAAGGTATTCCTAGAAACCCTCCTAAATTTAATGGTATTTTCTATAATTGTAATAAACATGGACATCAAGTACATGAGTGTAGATCAAATTTGAACAAACCATAGAAGTAACCATACAAGGATAAATACTTCCAAAATTGTAACATGTATGGTCATACATCACAAACATGCAGGAAGAACATAAAGCAAATCTGGAAGCCTAAAGGACAAGAAAAGGTAAATCAACCGAGAAGACAAGGTAATGCTTATGCATGGGATTTTAACACTTGGAGTAGTTGTACAACACGTGGTAAATATAGACATATAACAGCTGATTGTATGATACAATGGCGAACCAAGTCTAGAAATTGGTAAAACTTTGGTATGGCATGTTCTCACTGTCACAGAGTTGGTCACTTAAGCAGAGATTGTGCAGACCGAATAAATACTTATGGAAATGGCAATACAATTGAAGAAATTGTGAGGATTAGAAATCAAATGTGGAGGAGAGCATCAAATGATAATGCAAGATCAAGTACAATAGTTGGTGACACCTCATCCAATGGATTAGGTGGCTCCACCATCTCCAACTATTAGAAATTAATATTTCCTTGGTGAAAATATGTAATTAAAGGATAAACCAAGGTATCTTATATTGTATTTATCCTCTAGTCCAAGTAGGAGGACATGTCACATATTTGTAATTCCTTTAATAATGAAATTAGATATTCCTCCTTAAGAGGAATCTCACATTTGGCACACACACTATGTGAATGTGGCATTCATAGAAGATGGGAGTTACATGCAAACTCCTCCACTCATCTTTATTTAAGAGATGCCTCTCACACACTTGCTTAATAATCTTCTCTTCTTTCTCACTTATCCTCATTCTCAAAGTTTCTCTCAATATTGTAATGAGCTTATTGCTCTCATTCTTTAGGCTTTGTGCCATATTCATATTATTCACAAGAGGTTTTTTCTTTTTTTTCCCCTTTCAAATCCTTGTGTTCTTGTCTTGGTTCTTGGAGAAATTTGGTGAATTTGTGTTTGATCTTTTGAAGGAAAATCTCTCTCTCTCTCTCTCTCTCTCTCTCTCTCTTAGTATTTGGTAAATCTCTTCCATTGCATACTTTCTTGGATTATTACCTTACCTTTTTCATTTTACTTTATGTTTATAACATGGTATCAGGGCTGGTTGAATCCTTGTTTTTGAGTGTGCATGCAGGAATAATTGAAAGATATCTTAGTTGTGAAGGAGAAAACACTTTTTTTTCTTAATCTAAATCTTGTTTGCAGGTTTTCTTTTATTTTTTCTTGAAAATCTAACATTTATTTTAAATCTAACTTTCTCTGGATGTCTTGTCGCCATATCTAAAGTTTATTTCATCTATTTTTCAAGTTTTTTTTAAAGATCTAACATACCCTCTGTCGGGCAACCACAAAGATTTATAGTTTGCTTATTCTATATTTCAGCATTCTAACTTTAAGATCTAGATTTATATATTTAATCTATATATCTAACATCTTATCTGCAGATTTAGACTCTCTCTGCTAAACATTTGATTATGTTTATTGATATTTCATATATTGTTGTTATCTCTAATTCATAATCTCTGCTAGCATTTTTTTTACAGCATCTAATTTATATCATTATCTCTATTTTTTATATATCTTTGTATATTTAGCAGATTTCTTCTTATTTATAACTTATTTCTTCTACATGTTTATACTAAATCCATCTCTGTTGTTTTTAATATATTTTTCTATCTTTGTTGGTTGTTCTGCATTTTATATTATTTGGTATCTAGCGCAGCATAGTCTTATTCCTCCACTCAAACTTCTCATGCCTCTCGTAGCTTATCTTTGCCTGCAGTTTAGCTTATCTCCTCCTTGGCATGCAACAGATCTTGACATGCAGAACCCCAAACATTTTAGCACAACATTATTTGCTCTTTACCTTGCACAGCTTGACATTTCATTGTGCAGTCAGACTTTACATTGCGCAGTCATTTTCTTTCCCCTCGATCTTCTCTTCCTTCTCCCTTTTTAGAATTTTAGCATTATAGCATTACTATTGTTTAGAATTCTCAAAGCAACATTCAATAGCTTAAGTCTGTACCTTTGCGCAACTTTTACCATTACTTTGGTTTTAGTATATATATTGCGCAACATTTACATAGCATTGCATAGCCTCACATTGCAAATTGGTCCCTTTAACATTAATTTCTTTATTCATTGATTGCAACCTTGTTTATTCCTTGTGCTACTTATCTCTTAGCGCAGCCCATTCATATCATTCAGAAGCCAGATTACATTCCTCTTAGCGCAGCCCATTCCTAACTTTCATTCCTCTTGCATCACAGCCTTATAACATTTCTTTGCAGCATCTCCTTTTCTTAACACAGCTTTGGTTAAGATTGTACCTACCTTCGCAACATTTCTTGCTTGCTACCAACTCAGAGACTTCTTGCATGGAGTTAGCAATATCTCCTCCCTACCTCTAAACTTAGTGTAGCATCTCCATTATGTAGCTTGTTGTCTTCTCCCAACAATCTTCTTTCACATCTCTTTCACAACAAATTGTTCTTTGTTTAAATTTTATTGGTTCAATCTCTTAGTGCATGTAACTGCAGATTGGTTTAATTTTGGTGCCTGCAAATCTATACATTGCAGACTTATTTTTTGTTGCAGGTTATCATTCTTTTCTCTCTGCAAGATATTCACTTAATTCTCATTTATTTAGCATAATCATTCTTAATAGTTTGAACATTTCTTTAACTTTGACTTTGTTTATCTTTAATTACATTATTTTTTTAATTTTGTTCATTAGCATTAGCATTAACATTATCTCATCTTCAATTTGTTCATCTAATTTGTTATCGGTAATTATTTATATTTATTTATATAACTTCATTCTATTTCAAATCTGTTATTTAGTTTAATTTGGTCAAATTTTGTTTAAATCAAAAAGTTTAAAAGTCAATACATTTTTTATACTCCATATTACTTCATATCATTTCATTTTTAAGTTATTTATATCATTTCTGACCAAATTCAATTGTTGGCTCATTAATTCGTTGCAATTAAAATTTGTTCTGCCATTTAATTTTTTTCAAATATCTCTTTAACCATTCAATTGTAAGTTTCATTAAAGTTACATTTATATTTCTTGATCTTGATCAATATCTATTCATTGTAATTCACTTTGTTTAAATTAATTTGATCATTTATTAATCATGTCTACTCTAATTCCAGAAATTAAACTCAATAGCTCTAATTATCATCAATGGAAAACTCATGTTTACTTATTATTATGTTTTAAACACTTGCTTGAAGTTGCTACATATGCATCTATTGAACCAGCTGCCTCTGCTTCTCAAGCAGAAAAAGATGCATGGAAAATGAAAAATGAAGAAGCTCTTAGTTTGATTGGTCTCTCAATAGTTCCTAACCTTTATGTCTTAATTGGACATTGTACCAAAGCCCATCAAGCATCGGATATTTTGCAACAGACGTATGATAGCTCGTCTGAATCCCGTAAGATTCAACTCCAAGACAACTTGAAGGATTTGAGGTATAATGATTTTAAAAATATGGATGAATTCTTACTCAAGTTTGATGCAATTAAAACTCAACTAAGCGGTGTTAATGTTAGTTTAAGTGATATTAGATTAATTACTATTATTCTTAAGAAATGCCTTAAAGAGTTTCAACAATTTATCACTAACATTCACTCTCAACTTTCTATTCCTACTTTAGCTCCTCATTTAACTTATGTTATCTTTCAAAATTTGTTATGTCAAGAGGAGGCTAAATTATTGCAATTTGGTACTATTAAATATTTTGAACACGCTTTTATTTCTAAAACTCAAAATCAAAGTAATAAATCTTATACTTCTAATAATAATCATCATAACAATAATTATTCCAATAACAACAATAATTATCGTAACAACAATCATCATAATAATGGTTATTCGATAACAATAATAATTATTATTATTATTCAAACAATAGGTCTAATTATAGGCCATCATACAATAATAATAACAATAATTACAATAATCCTCAAAATAGGAAACCACATTGTACTTATTGTGGAAAAGATGGTCACCTAACTAATGTTTGTTTTAAAAATAAAAACGATAAGAAGCCCATCAATAACAATAATCAAAATAACTTCAAATCTCAAGGTAATCAATCTCGTCGTGCTTTTACTGCTTATTATAAAGCTTCTCATGCATTAGAATGGATTATTGATAGTGGCACTTCTCATCATGTAACATCTCATAGAGAAGTATTTGATTCTTTGCAACCTGATACTACTAATATTCCTATTCAATTAGCTAATGATCATAGTTGCAGAGTTGATGGATTTGGTGATATTAATGTTCCAAATGGAAAGTTACACAATATTCTTTATGTTCCTAAATTGAAATCTAATCTTCTTTCAGTTTCTCAATTATGTCAAGATTACAAAGTTGAATTTCATAAGGATATGGGCTATATTATAGATCCTAACATTGATCATGTTGTTGGTAATGCTAACATGGATCATGATAACTTGTTTAAATTTTATGAGTTTGCCTCTTCAAGGTACTCTTTGAAATTTAATATTGATTTCAATATATGACATGAAAGGCTTGGCCATTTGAATTCTGATTATATTACTTTGATGCAAAAATCTAACATGGTTGAAGGATTACCCCATAGTGTTCCATCTAAACTTCATGCACAGGGTGCATGAGTGACAAAATGAGAAGGGATCCCTTTCCTCATGGTACTTCATGGAGGGTGTCTCATAAGTTACATCTTATTCATAGTGATATTTTTGGTCCAATGGAGAACATATCCATACAAGGTTCAAAGTATGCTCTATTCTTTGTGGATGACTTTACTAGAAGAATTTGGATTTATTTTTTGCATACTAAAGATCAAGTACTTGACACATTTTCTAAATTTCATATGTTTGTGGAAAGGCAATCTGGTTCTAAACTTAAAATACTTAGAATAGATAATGGTACTGAATATTTTAATAATGCTTTTCATTCTTACTTGAGATCTTTTGGTATAAAACATCAGCTTATCGTTCCTTATACACCATAGCAAAATGGTGTGGCGAAAATAAATCATAGAACTATTGTGGAAATGGATAGATGTATGTTACATTCTAAAGACATGCATTACAAGTTTTGGGTTGAAGCAATGGCTTGTGCCACTTATATTCTTAATAGAACTCCTACTAAAGCTTTGCAAAATATAACTCCTGAGGAAACGTGGTCCGGTAGGAAACCCAATTTACAACATTTGAGAATTTTTGGATCTATTGCCTATGTTCACACACCCAAACAAAAAAGGCATAAATTAGATTCTAAATCTTCTCCATTTACATTTGTTGGGTATGATGAATCTACAAAAGGTTATAGAGTTTATGATCCTATTGCTAACAAAGTTTATATTGCAAGAGATGTTGTTATTGCAGAAAATGAAGTGCATGTGTTCCAAGGTCAAAGATAATGAATTTAAAAGGGGGTATTATTGAACTCATGGAGGACCAACCTCCTATTCTAAACCCTACTCCTAATGCATCTATTTCTATTCCTAAAAGTATTAAAAAATATGATGATGATGATGATGATGATGATGATGATGATGATGGTAAGAATATTTCTACTCCTCCTGGTGATAAGTTTTCTCATGATGGTGATAATCTTGTTCATGATGATAATGAGGAATTTACTCCTCATAGTGATGATGGAAATGATGAATTTACTCCTCATAGTGACATTTCCATTCCTTCTAAGAGAAATCCTAAATGGTTTAAATATTTACTTAATGAAGGTGATGATTATATTACTAGAATATGTGGTCTTAGACCTAGAGACTTAATTATTGTAACTATGCTTTAATGTCTTCTCTTATGCATTCTAAAGGTCCTCAAACTTTTTCTAAAGATAAAAATCAACCTCATTGGCAAAGTGATATGCAAGATGAATATGATAGTTTATTTTCTAATAATACTTGGGATTTAGTTACTTTACTTCATGGAAAAAATCTTGTTTCATGTAACTGGTTATATAAAACTAAGTTTAATGCAAATAATGAAATTAGTAAGTTTAAAGCTAGACTAGTAGAAAAAGGTTTCTCTCGAGTTGAAGGAATAGATTATAATGAGACCTTTGCTCCTGTTGCAAAAATGCCTACCATTAAAGTTGTTCTTGCTTTAGTTGCTAAAATGAATTGGCCTATTCACCAAATGGATGTTAAAAGTGTTTTTTTAAATGGTGATTTGCATGAAGAAATCTATATGTCTCAACCTCCTAGTTTTATTGAAGAAGGTAATGAACATATTGTATGTAAACTTGAGAATCTATTTATGGTTTAAAACAATCTCCTACAGAATGGTATTCCAAAATCAATGCTTTCTTTATTTCTCAAGGTTTTTCTAGAAGTAAAAATGATCCTAACTTGTATATCAAGCATAGTGAAAATGACATTATTATTATCATTCTTTATATTGATAATTTGATTCTTACTTCAAGTTCTAACCATTTAATTTCTAATATTAAGTCTCAACTCAACCAAAAGTTTCAAATGACTGATTTAGGACTTCTACATTATTTATTAGGAATGCAAATTTGGCAAACCACTAAGGATATTTTTATTTCATAAAGTAAATATGCTAATGATCTTCTTCATAGATTTCATATGAATGATGCTAATCATGTTTCAATTACATGTGAATTAGGAACTAAGTTAATGATAGATATGGAATCTCCATTTATAGATGCTACTCCTTATAGACAACTTGTAGGAAGTTTAAATTATCTAACTCTCACTAGACCTGATATATCTTTTAGTGTTGGTTTAGTTTCAAGATTTATGTCCAAACCTCAACAAACACACTTCAAAATTGCTAAAATAACATTAAGATATATTAAAGGCACTCTTGATGTCAGATTATTTTATGATGCAAATTTTGATTTTTCATTAAAAGGCTTTATTGATTCAGATTTAGGTGGAGACCCCAATGATGGGAAATCTACTTTTGGGTATTATTTTTTTCTTGGTTCAGGTGCTATATCTTGGAAAAGTAAAAAAAAAGATAAATCTGTTTCTCTATGTTCTACTGAAGTTGAATAAAAAAGTTGTACTAATGCCTCTAAAGAAGCCTTATGGCTTATAAGAATTCTTGAAGATTTGGGTCTACATCAACAAGAACCTACACCTCTATATTGTGACAATCAAAGTGCAATAGCCTTGGCAAATAATCCGGTCTACCATGCAAAGTCAAATCACATTTCTCTCCACCATCACTTCATTAGAGAGCAAATTGAAGAAAAGACAGTGCCCCTCATCTATTGCAAGGGTGAAGATCAAGTTGTAGATATTTTAACAAAGCCTCTTTCTAGAGAGAAGTTTGAATTTCATTATAAAAATTTGGGTTTGATACCCCTTGATGTAAATCCCCCAAGTAAAGATTAAAGGGGGTGTTAGAGATTAATCTTTCCTTGGTGAAAATATGTAATTAAATGATAAACCAAGGTATCCTATATTGTATTTGTCCTCTAGTCCAAGTAAGAGGACATGTCACATATTTGTAATTCCTCTAATACGGAAATTAGATATTCCTCCTTCAGAGGAATCTCACATTTGGGGCACACACAATTTGAATGTGGAATTCATAGAAGATGGGAGTTACATGCAGACTCCTCCACTTGTCTCTATTTAAGAGATGCCTCTCACACACTTTCTTAATAATATTCTCTTCTTTCTCACTTCTCCTCATTCTCAAAGTTGCTCTCAATATTGTATTGAGCTTATTTATCTCATTCTTTAGGCTTTGTTCCATATTCATATTATTCACAAGGGTTTTTTTCTTGTTTTTTCCCCTTTCAAATCCTTGTGTTCTTGTCTTGGTTCTTGGAGCAATTTGGTGAATGTGTGTTTGAACTTTTGAAGGAAAATCTCTCTCTCTCTCTCTCTCTCTCTCTCTCAGTATTTGGTAAATCTCTTCCATTGCATACTCTCTCAGATTTTTTCCTTACCTTTTTCATTTTACTTTATGTTTCTAACACCAACTGAGAAACATAAGCAGGTAAGGAATTATGTTCTGCAAAAGCTATATCTTACATCAGTTCCTATGTTCATTTCACAAATGCCAAATTAGCATGAATTGAGATGCACTGTGGTATTATATTTTTTATTAATTTGATTTAGTTGAGTCAGTTAATATGTATCAAGTTGGAACTGTCAGTTGGTAAATATGTGAAGAGACAACTGAGTTGTTGTGGTAACCGAGCATTTGCTACATTTACCAGGCTAAAGTATTGTCAGTGTTAACTGAGCATAATGAAAGTTCACTGAGTAGTTGGTGAAGAGCATTTATTACACAACCCTAAGTCATTTTCTATAAATTTTTCTCGACATGAACTCATTTGTTCACACTGCAATCACAAAGCATAATAGAGAAAAGAGAACAAAGTTGCAGCAGAACATTTTCAAGCATTCTACAGAGATTCAAGCACATTCTAAGCACAAAGAGGTTATTCATTGCACATTCTGCTACTACCAAGTTATACGAACATTGTTCATGCAAGCCCTAAACCAGAAATCATGGCATCCACATCTCGAACCATGAAAGCAAACATGTAGAAGGACAAAAAGATTATTTTGGTATAGAAATCCACTTGCATTGAGCCCAACTACAAGATCCATCCACAGGTTGTAGCCCAACTAGATGACAAAGGTGCATTTTCATCCATCTTGCCTAGGGTTTTGTTAGTCCAAGACGTGCATGCCTACATTCACTGCAAAATAGGTGAAATTAGGGATTTTGAGCTTATATCCACTAATCAATCACTATGCACAAATGGTAAATTGAAAGAAGATCATAAACATTTGGAGGTTAAATGATTAACCAATGCTCTAAATTTCCTAAATGTATTCAAGACCGAGTGGATCGACATTGTTCTAAGTCATGTACACGATGGAAATCTATGGCTGGATGAGCCCAAGAAGATAACAAAGGATGTTATTCATGTCATGTCGGGGTATCCCATATGTGATAAATCCAAAGCCCTAAGGCACCCTCTAAGAACCAAAATAGAAAATTTAACAGGAGCCAAATGGGATGGTAGAGGTCTGGAGATCAATTGCACCAGTGACCCTGAACTAAGATTTGGATCTTATGTCATTGGCTACAAGATATTCCAGTCCAATAGACTGAACATTATTGCTTTCAAAGCTGTTGACATAGCATACAAAATTGTAAAGAAAGGAGTACAATATGACCTAGTCGAGTTGTTACAAATACAATTTGAAGAAAAAATGAAGACCATCAGATCAACAAGATCAAATACATGTAAGTTTGGTTCCCTAATACTTTTCACATTCTTCTACTTGCAGAACTTCTTTCCATCCGTCGGTAAAGTAAAGTGGAAGTCAAACCAATCAATTACAATGCAAATCAATGACTTCATTACAAGTCTAGGGAAGAACTTTGAACCTGTTATGAATGAATATTTTTCTAAGTTCAAAGAAAGGATGGAAAAGAGATCCAAAATACCTATGCAATTAGTGGAAGAATAAAAAGATGAAATATGTGGTTAACACCGATACAACTCTAATCAAGACAACACAACCAAGGATAGCATGACTACCTATGTTAGATTATGAATTAGATATTGATATTGCCTCTGAAGTTGTTGAAAAAATGTTGAATGAGCTTGTTGATAAATATGCCATGAGATTTGGCACATTTCATGAAGCCCAGACCCGAATCACTATTGGTCTACAAGTTCAAAAGATGGGCAGGAAAAAGACTAAAATTGAGAAGACTTTGAAGAGAAAATTTTCAATCACAAATGAAGAATTGGACAAATATGTAGATGAAACCAAGGAGCATACCTCAGTCGGTCAAGATGATGAACCTGAACATGATTTTGATGTCACTAAATCAGATGAAGCACAAGATAAGGCACCTAAGGCCAAAAGGGGCAAAAGCATAAAGACTGAGTCTCCACCATAGACTAGAGCACAATTGGTGATTGCAGATTCACCACCTTTGAAGAAAGGTGTAGAAAAACTAACTAGACCCTCACCAAAGTTAACATACCAAATAAGAAAATAGAAAATTACTACCAAGAATCGTGCATCGAGACAAAGGGAGAGATATGTAAGGAACAAGGATGAAAAGGATGATTTTGATGACAATACTGAACAATTAAAGGGTGTACAGAACAAGGCACCAAAGAATATTGATGACTTTATAGAAGCCATCAAGACAACCAGAGGATTGTCACATCCTAAGATTTACGCATATGCAGATCTGACCACTGAAAATAAGAAAAAAACTAGAAGAAGCTATCATAGGTATGATGATCAACTTCAAACGAGTTTCTATTGATTTTTCTACTTACATTCCCTAGTAATTATATGATAAGATATCAACTAGATGGTCATATGCACTTAACACCGAGAAACAGATGAGAGAGGCAGCTCTCACTCTACTAAAAGTTGAATGCACAGTGGTAGAAATAGATGAGATAATGCAGAAATATGCCAAGAAGTTTCCCAAGAAATCATGGACATTGAATATCCTTCAAGGGAACATGAAGGAAGTGGATGAAAAGAGCACCCAAATTTGGAAAGATCTACTAAATCCACCCAAGGAAACAAAGAAAACTGAGGAAGCGAAAGACATTGCATCCAAATTCAATGCCGAGGGAGATTGATCGAGCACAAAACCAATAGATGTTGATGATGCAGATGTTGACAATGTATTAGATGGAATTCCTCAACTATTAACTAATAGGAGTCACCCAGAGATCACAATAAATGACATCACTAAAGGTGATCCTAATGATAAAGCTAAGGAATATGAGATAGTCAGAGCAACCGAGACCATGTATGAACAAGACACATCAGAGGTCGCCCAAGAAAATGTACCAGGTTAGTTACCTATTTTGGTACATGCAATTGAAATTGAAAGTGAAGCACATCAGAAGACACCCGAGAATGTCACTGACACAAATGAAGATAAGGGTGATAAGAAAGGTACACCAACCCAGCATAGTGTTGGAACAACCCAAGGTGATGCACCAAAAGATACCAGTGATGTAGAAAAAAAAAGGTGAAGGTAATACGTGCAACATAGATAATACAGTAGATACTTCTACTATAGATACAAAGTCAGTTACTGAGGCACCTCACCAAGTCATCACATTGAGTACCAAGCTAGCAAAGCTTGAAAATGAGCACGAGGCTCAACTAGCATTAACTTTATCTCCTTCATCTAGTGTTCAAGGAAAGAAGAAGAAGAAGAAGAAGAAAGGAAGAAAGGATGCAATAACCTTAGATGAAATCATAGAGATTCCAACATGGGATTCAGGAACACTTGATCTAGAAACATTGAAGCAATATGGTGAATTATGCACTAGGAAAGCATCACAGGATAAATTAAGGCAAGAACACAAGAATGCACAAGTATGAGAAGCTGCTAAGGAGATCCTACATCAAGTTGTTCCTAACTTAGATATAAATAAATCAACCCCCATCATTGATCAACTTGCACTAATAACTGAGGTAATTAAAAAACTTGACATTGATGCCAAGAAAAAATTGGAAGAGCAAGCCGAGAAGAAGATACAATACAAACTCACAAAGAAGATCAGCTAAGCAGTGACAATCAATAAGGTAACTCTGTCTAAATCTGTAAGTGGTTTAGAAACTATTATATCTGAAGCCATTACAATTCTACAACAGTTATGCACTCTAGATCACTTCACCACCAATATTAGTGAAAAGCTAAAGCAAATAGATCAAGATCTAAAAGATAGTGCAAATATTATATCAACCGAGCAACATGCATTGCAGATGCATTACAACAAAGTTCTCCACAACAAGCAATTGAGACTAGACGTGTAGAAAGAAGAGGAGAAAATCAAAGAACAAGTAACTGAGCTAC
Organism: Thuja plicata; assembly: GCA_018584345.1. NCBI lineage: Eukaryota > Viridiplantae > Streptophyta > Pinopsida > Cupressales > Cupressaceae > Thuja > Thuja plicata. The sequence goes on from MU225464.1 coordinate 2,435,609, forward strand.
AGGAAATGTTACTACCGCATTTGGTGATGATGCATAAACATGTGACATTGGCAAATAATTTAGTTTCCACCCCAGAATTATCAGTAACAAACAACATACATGATATGCATGCTTAGATCAACTCAGAGTTATTAACCCTAGAGCATTTAAAATAAGAATGGGAGAAGCTACTGGAAAATCTCAAGAATGCCCATCCTACCAATTTTGATAAATTGTAAGTTATACTCATTTTTTCATTATTTTCAAAAAAGGGGAAATATATGTATATAAGTATAGTAAAGGGGGGTATTATAATCAGGCAAATTTCATATACATATACCAAGCATGTATAAAGGGGGAGTCATCATGTATAGTATGTATAGTAATAAGTTTTTGATACTAATGTCAAAGGGGGAGAATGTTACTCCAATTAAGCATTGAAGTTGTCATTAGTATTCAAGCACTCAATATGGACAATCAGTATCAGAGTCAAAAACAAGGCAATCGGTATAATCACTAAAGTGCATAGTTAACCAAGAGCACTGATCACACCCAAAGTTAACCAAGTGTAGTGATACCTGAGTAGACAGACTTTACCGAGTAGTAGACAACACTAAGCTACATAGTATATTCTAACAACAGTATAACCAAGATACACATACTACACCGAGCACCAAGAGAAAACATTAACCGAGTGGACTAGAGGCCACATAAAAGTTTGTTATGGCACATTATTTTATGTAACAATTTTTTTCCGACCTAGATAATAGTTTACAAAGATTGAGGAGAGCATTAATTACAGATTCACAATATTAATTATTTATATCTCCTATGTTAGATGATCAAGGTAAATTATGTACATCGTTGATCTTAGGTTAGGGATGTAATTGTAAAGCCCTAATTAGGTCATAAAGTTTGATATATAAATGTATAGATGTCAATTTCATAATGTATTTTGATCAAGAAATGACCAAGTAGCCGTCATACTACAGACATCATAAATCAGACAAGGGATTTTAAGGACAGAGATTACATTGCAGTAATCAATTTTCAAAACATAAGCAAGGCTACCGAGTCGAACAGTGCAGAAAGTATTATCATCCACATAGAGGTGATATGTTTTGTATGTACTTAATGGATCTGTATCAACAATATTGAGATTGTATATGTTTCAGATCAAATTTATGTTACTCTCTAACAATTATATTAGACCCCTAAATCTCTTAACATAGTATACTTAACTATATTTTTGTAAATCTCTTAACCGAGTGCACACATACATTGTGATGCAAAATCCTCTAACGAGGTAGATCTAATAAATCTTATTGTTACTCCTAAAAGGGTAAGATCATCAGAAGTGATCATTATTTGTAAGCTTTAACAAGATACTTTATTTACTACGATAGTGAAGTTTTGTTGGTCTCATCCCCACCGTATTTTTTACCTTTTAATAGGGGTTTTCTGTGATACCAAAATACTAGTGTCATGAGTACTTAATTTCATGTATGTGTACTATTTAATTTACATGCATTTACATTTCAATAGTGATACTATATGTTTCATATATGCAATCTACTCAGTCGGTTAATACAGAAAAATGGTTACAAAGAATTGATTAAAAGTTTTTAAGGGTACTGATTCACCCCTCCCCTCTCAGTACACACCCTTCCATTATCCAAATAGGATCTTGTTTCTCCTTGGTCTCTATAGGATTATTCTCCTCTATTTCTTCTTTATGGGGTCTGAAGATATTTGTTGCATACTTATCTACTTGATCTTCTTTACTCTTCTCTCCTTCATCAATAACTTCAAAGTTTTCCTTGATAGGGGAATTTAGAATGTGAATTGTATCTTCACCCTACTCCTCGAAATTCAAATATTGTGTATCCTCACCAGTCATTATGATTGATTCATCAATTAAAAAGTCCTCTATTTATGCATCCTCAACCTTTTCCTTTATTTCATCTTCAACATTATCCGGCTCCTCAATATCTTCTTTTTTACCAAGCTCAACTTGTTCTGATGTGCCTTCATCTTTTCTTGCACTCTTATCAACTAACAGTCCAAAAATTAACTTCCAAATTATTTGGCTCTATTGTACAACTCATTCAATATCATTCTTCAGTATTGAATATACTCTCAACTTAGGAATGAATATATTCCTATGTTGCTCCATGAAATTTTCTCTTTGTTTCTGTGTCAGCTCAGACATTATTTGGGCTAATGCCCCTTCTCTAATTTGCCTTTCAATTGTAAGAGAAAACTACCATGTTTGTTCAATCTTGCTAGACAATTCCTCAGGGATATGATTCCCAATCTCTAATGGTGTCATTCTGAATGATTCTAACATATTTATCATTGCATCTTCTATCTTTACCGTGTCAGTTTTACTTAGTTTTTCAAAATTTATGAACTTAAAACCTGACAAACCAGCTGAACTCCTAATGTTGTTGTAAATATCATCAACATTTGTAGGATGTTTGAATGTAGCTGCATGTTTTTGCTAACTTCTTCTGTATCTGTCACTTCCTCATCTTCTTCATCTTTTCCCAACACATATTTCCTCTCAGTTTCCTCTTGGGTTTGCTCGACTCAACTTCAGTTTGTACTCGTTTCCTTTTCCTTGAGCCCTCACCTTCTGCTTTCTTTAGACGTAGGTTTTTCTTTGGTGGCTTGGTTGTTATTGTAGCTGTTGATGCCCTGGTTCTCAATCTAGATGTGGTAGGAGTAGGTTTCTATTGTGAACTCCTCTTTTTAGTTGAATCGACAACCATCACTTTCTTACCCTTCTTATCCACTTCCATGTCTTCATCTTCACTCTCTTCTGAATCACTAGATTGGTCCTCACCTTGACCTTGTGTAATCTGTATTGGTACATCATCTTGTTCTTCCTATTCTCCAAACATATTTTCAATATTTTTCACTATTTTCTTCCTCTTCCTCTCTATGGTTGCAACCTTCAATCCCATGGTGATCTTAGATTTTTCTTCCTCGTACTTCCCAAATATTGTAGCCTTCTTATCAACTTTCTCTACAAGTAATGTTGTGATTTCTGCAGATGTCTCATCTATATCTACTTCATAAGGTAATGGCCTCAACCATGCTACCCTCAGTACTATAGCTTGTACATAAGTGTAATCAGTATCAACTAGAAAGAAAACATCATCATAATACTTCTCTACTAGTGAAACTGGGATTCTGCATCTTAATCTCATCTTCTTCTTGAAATCCACAAAGTAAATACCCATAACATTGTCAAAAATTTCTCCTATTTGTTGTATGAACTCATTAATCAATATTGTTACTGGTCGGTCATGACTCCATACTACATCTCCTATAGTAGGAAAAGTATTGTGAACATAGAAAAATATACAAACTAATAGGGATCTGAACTTACACATAGAGTTCTTTTCCTTCTTAATGGATGATAGGTTCTCGGCAAGTTGAGTCAACTGGAGCTTGGCAAGATCATAAGTATGATCCTTTTTAAATATCTTCCATGCCTGATCAACTGCAACACAAGGAACACTATCCAATCTACTTGATTAATAAAATTTTTGAGCAATCACTCTTACTGCGAAGTCAATTTCAGGATCTATGATCATTGAAATTTTCATTCCCCTTTTATTCCACTCAACAAGAGTGTTCTTTTCAACTTCTTCTTTACTTTGACAATGCATTGTTTTTTTCCCTTGCATAATTGGGTAACTAGTGACTCAGTGGATGATGTCTTTGGTGATCTTCACTAGTCCATTCTCTAGCCATATGCTAATATCATGAACTCTACTTAGAGCTATCCTGATCCATTTTATTTTGAAGTCGTGCGGGAAATATAGGGCACGGACTAACCCTTTATCGACAATGTGTTGATGTTCAACCTTCAATACCTCATTCTCACATAGTTTTTTGTAGGCTTCCCTCAACTCAAAATCTCCAACTTCACTAATCTTTCCCATGTAGCATGTTCTCACATCATGGATCATAAGGAATTTGGGCGGGATTGATGACAGGGCTCCCGAAAGATCTCCCTTCACTGCAGTCTCAAGTACAACACAAAAATTGGGCGGTGCATAGGCGTCACTCCTGAGTAACTAAACATTCTTTATTTCCTAATCTTATTTCTTCACTCTATCATATGTATTGGAAGCCATTTGTTCGGATTAGGGTTGTGAAATGAACTCTAGGTAACTCAGAAACAACGGGTCTTCAACCTTTCTCAATTCTTGTTGATGATACATAGGTGGAATATTTACAAACTTTTCTCAACTTTCTCTTTGAATCATCTTTTGAATCGCTCTACAAACTCTAATCATTGTGTTAAATGAAAAATGAATGGCCACATCCACTATATACCCTCAAATGTTCAAATTAGGTCTTCATTAATTGTTCCATACAATGGTAGGTGAATAATAGCTATCTCAACATTTGAATAAATAGCTCGGTTAAATAATTTCATCACTTGGTCAAAATAGTGACTTGGTCACTACTGACATTCGGTTGACATATCAGCTCGGTCAGTATGGGAGCTCAGCACATACTAATGCTGATGCTCGACATCAAATATGCATATCAATTCATTGCTTGGTTCTTATCTCAGATCTGTCCTAATGCATCTTAACTTATGCATATATGGACTTTAATACATCTTATGTTAGGAACTGGTGTAAAACATAGAATTAGAGAAAAAAATTCCTTACATACCTTCTTTGCTTAATTAGAAGTAGTGTGATCACCTGATCCATTGGATTGGGTGATCTCGACTTCACTGGGTCCAGTACTGCTTGCTTCTTGTTTCTTTCTCCATGTCAAATTCATCTGATTCTTTATCTTCTCAATAGTAGGTGTTAGGGCTCAAGTCTTACAGTCTCTCTTAGTATGACCGATCTTGTGACAACTATAACATACCAAACTTCCATTCATCCAACTCTTGGATTTACCTCTAAAGTGTATCATTATACAATTTTCTACAATATGACCATATTCTCTACAATAATGACAACTATGCCTTGTATTGAAATCCCAATTGAATGTGTTACCTTTCCTTGGTGAATTCCCTTGTTTCTTGTATGTCCATTTGGTTTTTGCATTGGATATTCAATCTTGAGTTCTATGACCAAACTTCTAGCAATTTTAACAATGTCCTTGAAATCTAGGTGAAGTAGGTGTATTGCTAGTCTTTGACCTGCATTCATGTGCCTGATGTCCATGCTTCCTATAGTTAAATAAATATCCATTGAATTTGGGTTTAGGATTAGACTTACCATTCTTTCTTTAGAAAATGTTTTCTATGTGACCATGTTTCCCACAATGATAACATGTAGGTTTGCTGATCTTCATCTTTGCATTCCTCTGTTCTCCACTTTTTGATGATTCTCCTTCTTCAGTGGATGACAGGTCCTTGGTATGACCAAGACTAGAGGTGTCATTATTCATTCTTCGTGACCTCATTAGTTCCTCAAAGAACCTCAAGGATTTATTTGGTTTGTTTGTCCTCTCAATGAGTTCTCTTTCAAATCTCAACTCATTTTTCAGTTGATTGTTTTTAGATATAAGATATGTAATTTCAATTTCCTTTCAGTTTACCTCTTGATTTGAGAATAATAGCTGGTTGACCATATCCAAGTGATTATTTGTGAGCTTCTACACATCACTTTTCCTTTCATCAAGTCTAGTATCCATCTACTTCTTATCGTCTTCTGCCATTATCTTGTCTTCCTCAAATTTCTTCTTCTGATCAATCACCTCACGTAGTGTAATTGATTGAGTTTCTTGTTCTATCTTTAGAATTTTGGCTTATTCTTTTAGTGTGTTATTCTTCTGCAATAGATCTGCAATTGTTGCATTACTTTCTTTGGAACCTCCATTGTCAAATAGATCTTCAGTTTCTTCTTCTTTATATGAAGTGTCATTCAACTGTGTTGCCAATTCTTTCCTAGCTTTTAAGGATTTCCTCAATTCCTCTCTTGTTGTCTAAAGATGCTACAGTTCTAGTTGGATATCAGTCTTGTGATTCTCAATGACCTTTCCCAACTTATATACCCCAATTTCCAAGATTTTAACTCTCAAGTGGTTAAACTTCTACTAAGAGAAAAAAAATTTGATACCAATTGTTGGAAGTCTAATATGGGAAAGAAATATACCGAGAGGGGGGGGGGGGTGAATCAGATCTATAAAACGTTTACACTTCTAAAACAAAATCATTCAACCTGTATTCATAAACATAAACTGAAATGTTGTAATAGATATAACATCTAATCATATCCATAATGAACACATAACATAATGATTTGGTAACACATAAACCCTTGAAGGTAAAACTATGGTGGGGATGAGACCCATAAATCTTCACTACTGTTGTAATAAAGTGTGGTTGTTAGAGCTACAAATTTTGATCACTTATGATGATCTACCCTATGAGGGGTCTGCCTTGTTAAGAGCTTATAGAATTATATAATCTACCTTGTTAAATGATTTAAAATTACAAAAAATTAAGCACTATATTAAGAGATTTACAAAGGCCTGTTAGGACCACTCTGTTAAGCGATTTACCCCAATTCACTAGCTATAATGGATCAGTACCTGATCCTTTGGTCTACACAACAAATGTTGATAATGGATCTCCTCTTTCCAACTATGAACTGATCTCTCAATCTAATATACCTCTCTTCTTCTCTTCACTACTCTGCTCGATCACTCTATCTGGTCTATGCTTTGCATATGCAAAACATGCATACACACCCAATCTCTTCTCTTCACATCCGTATCCACACATATGCAAATATTTAGGGTTTAAATAATTCCATATAGAGATCACTGATGAAACATCCATATCAAGATCAACAATCTAGATTCATCACATTTTGCCGCTTAGGAATCCCTAATTTTGATTGATTGCATTGCTTGCATAGGGATCCATGATCTCAAAAATAATGCATAATTCATGAGTTAAATGTCATGAATAATCATTAAATTATTCATAAATGTTGACCAAAATAGTTTACCTAAGTGTTTGTGCCATTCCAAATACATATATCAAAATTATTTTACTCAACATAAGTAAACTTTGATGCTCGGTCAAAACTATCACTCGACACTAACTGTCTATGCAACTCAGAAATCATTCTGCTCAGCAACTACTGATTACTCAGTGACCACTGAATTTCTCGGCAGTAACTATTTCTCAGTCTCAATATTTGACACCTTGAAAGGTACTTGCATGGTAGAGGTTTTGAGGATGTTTTCATGCAGATTCTCTTAGTTTTGCACCTTTTTGTGCATGAGTTTTTATCAGATCTGAGGATGGCTTCTATTTTTGGCATTTTGGGAGTACATTTTAGTTTGAGTTTCTTTTGGCTTGACTTTCTTAGCTTTGTACTTTTTAGGGGTTCGTTCTTATTGCCTCATTTTTTCACTTTGCAAATTGAAGTATTATGTAGTGAGCAAATTGATTATTTGTAGTATATTTTCCATAATTATTGAATAAAGATTAGAGGTTTCCTTCTCAATTTTTTTTTGTTTAAGTATTTATTATGGGTATTTGGTGAGAGATTATGTTCATTTTTTTATTTTTTCAAGCTCTTTTTAGTGTTAGATGCAAGATTTGGGCAACTTATATGCATTTTTGTGATTGTGTCTCCCTTTTGTTGCTGGAAATTGAGAAAACATCATTGTTTTCCTTTCAAGGTGTCAAATATTGAGATTTTTCATAAGAATATATTTTGAATGTAGTATCTAATTGAGGTTTTGAGAAATTATAATGTCTTTAAGATGTAATTTTGTGAGGATTTCCAGCTGCATTTCATATTGGTATTCATTTGGTGCATCACCCATTAGTTTTTAGGAGTTCATTTAACATGCATTTCTTAACCATTTTAATGCAATCATTTAGTTTTAAGTGAGTACCATTAAGGACCTGACCTTTCAATCCTGAAGATTCACTCTCTATATAGGATACCCATAGCCTAAGATTGTTTCCATATTACAAAAGGATAGTGATAGGGAGAAACTTAGTCACCTCCTGAGTTGTCTTGAACTCTACTTAGGTCACTCCTAGGACCCTTAGGGTTTCCTCAATCCACCCTCCAAATCTTGGAAAGATCCAATTCTTTCCCTCCACTAAGAATCTTCCTATCTTGTTAGGTTCCCCATTCTTTGTTCCTTGCAAGAACTCCTCTCAACTATACCTCCCAATCCCTAATCATTGTTTTAGATTATAGGAGGGCCAGGGCTTCATTATACTTAATTTTTTAATCCCAACATGGGTCTTAAGTTTCCAAGTTAAACCATTCCTCCATCGCTTTCCAAATTCCTATCTTTTAGGCCTTGTAGCCTTTTTCCCAATTAGGCCTCCTAAAAAGTAGGAATGCACTATTTCAGTGAAAAATCCTCAAAGGACCCCCAAATTTATTTTTTTAGTTCACACCTACCCTTCAATACTTTCAATATTTTGGTGGTCTCAGGTCTCAACCCTGTCCGTACACCCTGTTTCAGAAATAGGGTTTTTTCAAGCTTTTTGGACCAGTCTTTGGTCTTTGGACTCAAAACTTGGTAACTTGGTTTCTTGGGTACTCCTCCTCGTTCTTGAGCACCTGAACAACATATATCAACACATCCATGGCCTTCTTGGCTCATGAAAATGTCCCTCCTACATTTTCTAAACACTTCTTCAAAGTCTTCCTAGTCGGGCTACCTTCTCAACTCGCCTAGGGCAAGACCTTAAAAATATGTGTACACACTTCCAGAGCTCCATCTTCTGGATTCTTGAATCTCAATGGACCTAATATCCATTCCCAAGAGGCCTTACAAAACCAATGGTGGGAAATGGAGTTAGGTCCACATCTTTGCCTCACTGTCAGAACTAGACAACAAACTGTCTAAAATAAACTAATTTACAAAATGCAAAAGAAAAGTAACTACAGAACAAATTAACTACTGGAAAAAATCTAAAACATGCCCAACAATGGCCTCAGATGATCACAGTTATAAATATAATCCATGCACAACAAGATTCAACAAGTTTTCCAAATCTGCTACTCTGTCATTCAAAAACTCCTTGGCCCCAAAACTCAAAATCCGTACAATGAATTCTCACCCCTAAAATTAGGGTTTTCCTTTCTTATATCCCCTCAACACACATTCCTAACTCCTTGGATGGAATCAATCCAACTTAAACATTGAAACCCTTAAGACAACCAAAAATGTTGTCAGCAACTTTAAAAAGTTGCTAATGTTCCATAGCAACATTTTTACATCTTTTACAAATTTGCACTTTTCAAGTGTTTTAACACTAACCTAGCCTATCTAACCTTAATTAGACCTCTTAGGGTATCATATGACCCTAAATAAATTAAAAAACATAAACTTTCCACTTGACCACATTATCAAGTACAATGCCATTAATGAGCCAAAATGAAGTACTTTGACCTAACAAAAAGCACAAACTAAGCATTACTTCACACCACACTTGGTCCACATGACCTTATATAATTACAGTTCCCTTCAAGAGGGTCTTTAACACTTTCACACACCAAAAAAACATGAGATCCCCAACTGATTGGCTTCTCAAGGGTGCTCCTGCACCATACTACCAAGGCTAAGAACTTAAGTCACCTCCAGTGACAGGAGCTTAGGATCAACTCCCTACTTCTTGAACTCATTCTCAGCTACCCAAGTAGCTTCATCCTTTGAATTTCCTTTCCACTGAATGAGATGCTCCATATAAGTTCCATGTCTAGTCTTTTTATTCACTCCAGAGTCCAAAATCTTCACAGCTATTTGTGTTGGTGTAGGTGAAATTTGAACATCTTGTGTTATTTCCTTACTGTCTAACTATGAGTTAGTTTGTACTAATGTAGGCCCTTTAAACATCACCAAATCTTGCACATTAAAGATAGGCGATAATGCCAATTCTGATGGTAAATCTATTTTGTAGGCATTTTGCCCATATTTTGCAAGAATCTTGCTAGGACCTATTCTCCTCATCTAGAGCTTGGTGGGGACTCCCTTCTACAACCTCAATTTTTTAAGGTGTACCATAAAAATATCTCCCACAAAAAACTAAACATCTCTTCTTCCTTCATCAACTTTGGCTTTCAGTCTTTGTGTAGCCTATTGGAGCTGCTTCTTCACTTGGTCATGAACCTCTTTCATTGATTGAGTGAAGTCCTCTGCATATGCACTCTTACCTTCTTCATGTGCCAAGTGTCTTAACTCCAACACACCTCTAGGGTGTAGCCCATAAACTATTTCAAAGGGGCTTTTGCCTGTTGTCCTATTAACACTGTCATTATAGGCATATTCTGCCTGTGGTAACAACTGATCCCACATCACTCCATACTCATTTGTCAAGCATCTAAGGAGATTTCCTAGCACTCTGTTAATAACTTCAGTCTGACCATCATTTTGGGGATGGTAGGCTGACCCAAATGATAGGTTAGTTCCTAACCTTGTCCACAAGGTCTTCCAAAAATGACCCATAAATTCTACATCTCTGTCAGATACTATGTTGATGGGCAAGCCATGAATCCGAACCACTTCCTTAAAGAACAAATGTGCAATATGACTGGCATCATGGGTGGTTTTGCAAGCAATGAAGTGGCTCATCTTACTAAATCTATCTACCACCACAAATATACTATCTAAACCAGTCTTCGTCCTAGGCAACCCAACCACAAAATCCATACTAATACATTCCCAAGGTCTATTAGGAATGGGTAGAGGTTGGTACAAACCCACATTAGAAGAGGTACCCTTAGCTTTCTGACAAACCAAGCATTACTCCACATACTTCCTAATGTCCTTCTACATCTTAGGCTAATAATAGAACCTTTGCACTAGTTCTAGTGTTTTGTTTAGGCCAAAATGGCCACTTAAGCTCTCATTATGCTTCTCTTGTATCACATTCTCCCTCATAGATCCCTTAGGAATACATAACTATCTTCCTCTAAATAAGAGATCATTCTGAATAGTATAGTCTGCAAATTGACTATGGAAATGGTTATTAAAATCTTTACATACCTTGTATGCTTCCGAGAAGTCTTCATCTCCTTCATAGAGCTCCTTAAAGCTCTCTAATCCTATACTTTGTAGTTGCACCTCTTGGAATATCAAGAGTCTCCTACTCAAGGCATCAGCCACCTTATTCAACTGCCCTTTCGTATGTTTAATAGTGAAGGTATAGGCCTGCAAATATTCCATCCATTTGAGATGTCTATTGCTCAACTTCTCCTGAGAATTAATAAAACTCAAAGCTTTATTGTCAGTATAAACCACAAATTCATTTGGCAACAAATAGTGCCTTCACTTCCTCAAGGATTACACCAATGCATATAGCTCTAGGTCATAAGAGGAATACCTCTTCTTAGCCTCATTTAACTTTTCACTATAGAATGCCACTGGCCTAATCTCTTGGTTCAATATTTCCCCAACAGCTATACCACTTGCATCACATTCAAGGGTGAACAACTTATCAAAATTTGGAAAAACCAAAATAGGTTGTGTAGACACTCTCTTTTTCAACCACTGAAAACCCTTACCAACCTCTGGAGTCCATTTGAATTTAGTTTTCACTCCACCTTTAATTATATCTAGGACTGGTGCACATATTTCACTAAAACCTCTAATGAACTTCCTATAAAATTGGGCAAGTCCATGGAAACTCCTTACCTCAGTGCTGCATGTAGGGGTAGTCCAACTTAGTATTGCTTCAACTTTGCTAGGATCCATCTTCAAGGTTCCTTGAGACACCACAAAACCAAGATAGATCAACTCTTGCTTCATAAATTCACATTTTTCCAAATTAATGGACAACTTCTCCTCGTGAAGTTTCTTCATCATAATCTTCAAATGTTGGAGGTGTTCCTCCTTTGTCTTACTGAAAATTAGGATATCATCAAGGTACACAACTACAAATCTGCCTATGTAGTCCTTCAACACTTCATTCATCAACCTCATAAAGGTGCTTGGAGCATTGCTAAGTCCAAAGGCATGACCCACCATTCATAGAGCCCTTCTGTAGTCTTGAATGTTGTTTTCCATTCATCTCCCTCCTTAATTCTGATTTGATGGTACCCACTCTTCAAATCCAACTTGGTGTAGTACCTTGCTCCTCCCAAACAATCCATAAGATCTTCAATCCTAGGAATGGGAAATCTGTACCTTATAGTGATCCTATTAATTGCCCTTGAATCAGTACAAAGTCTCCACTTACCTCCCTTCTTTGAGGCTAGAACCACTGGTACTGCACATGGGCTAGTGCTTTGTCTGATTAGACCTTGGTTCAAAAGTTCTTGGAATTGGCTAGCTATCTCCTTGTTTTGATCAGGAGTCACCTTGTATACAACTTTATTTGGTAGAGATGCTCCTAGTATAAAGTCAATTTGATGACTCGTGGCTCTAGGGGGTGGTAACATTGTAGGTGACCCATCACTAACTATGTCTTTAAACTCCTTCAATAACTCTTGCACCTCCTTTGGTAATGGTGCTTGTTCCACCTTCTTCTCTTCACTGGGCTTAAGCATGATAGCATAGTGTGTTCCTTCTCCATTCTTTACACCTTGCATGTACTCTTTACCTCCTTGCAATAAGACATTAGCTCCTGCTGATGTAGACCCCTCATCATCAATGAGTGACTGAATTTTGTAGGTGACCCCATCTTTTTTGAAAGAATAAGAGTTCTTCTCTCCATGATGAACTATCTTCCTATAAAATTGCCATGGCCTACCTAAGAGTAGGTGGAATGCATCCATTGGGAGTATATCACACAAGATTCTTTCCACATATTTGCCTATTGAAAAATCAACCCATGCTTGATCATTTACAAGAACATGTTGTCCCTTATTCAACCATGTAACTCTATAAGGGTTTGTATGAGGTATCTTGGTTAGTCTTAGCTTGCTGACTGCCTCCTCTGAGATGGTGTTATCAATAGACCCTGAGTCTATGATCATCCTGCAAACTTTGCCAAGTATCTTGCACTTCACTCTGAAAAGTGCCCTCCTTTGTTTAGTTTCTTCTTTGACAGGTTCCTCTATGAGAATCCTCCTAATCATTAGATTTTCCCCACTCTCTGAATCAAGGTTAATTTCAGAAGCTTTAGTATTGTTGGTCTCTTCTTGGGCTAGGTAATTCACCCTCTTTTCACCATGTGAACTAGAAGCCTTCTCAGAGCATCTATAGGCTGGATGGCTTAGTTGATTACAATGAAAACATTTCATATTTTCAAGGTGTGAGGCTCTCCTTGAACCTCCAAATCTGCCTCTTCCTCCACCTTGGAATCCTCTACCTCTACTTATACTACCTCTTCCACTGGTCTCATTGACTATCTCAGTCAATTTGGATTCTCCTTGAGATCTATAATCACTACCTCTACCAGCAAAACTACCTCTATGTCCTCTATTTTCTTTTCCTCTACCTCTCCCTCTTGAGGTCTAATCATGTTTCCTCTTGCTTTTCTCTTCTAGCTTTAAAGCCATCTGATAGCATTGTCTCACACTGGTTAGGGTAGTAAGGCTCATCTCTTCTTGTATAGACCATTTGAGTCCATTATGATATCTAGCTAATCTGATGCTCTCATCCTCCACTATCCTGGATCTTAAGCATAACTTTTGGAACTCCTCAGTATATGCTTGGACATCAAGGTCTTTCTGCCTGACATTTTGTCTCTTTCTATGCATTTGAACTTCATAATCATACGGTAGGTAAGTCTGCTTCAACTTGGCTAACATACCTTTCCATGTAACAATAGGGTTCTTACCCTCTTTCTCTCTCTTAGCCTAAACATATTTCCACCAGGTAAGTGCTGGTCCCCTCAACCTAGACTTAGCCACCTTTAACTTTTGAGCATCTGTCGCACCATCACATTCAAAGTGATTCTCAAGACTGTCTATCTAGTCCATGACTAGATCAACATCCTTTTGTCAACTAAAAAGTGGCACACCCTCCAAAGATTTTCCACTTAAGGCCTTGAGTGCCTTCAAGAAAGGTTCCTCTGGTAAGACCAGATCAGGAGCAGGTGCTTCTTCCTCTAAGTCCAACTCCTTCTCCTTAGCTTATTTTTCCTCTTTTTGGTCTACCTTATCTTTTACTCTATTTGCCTTGTCTTGGACTTCTCCTAAGAGTGGCTCTAATTGGCTCAATCTTTCTCTTAGTATTCTATTGTCCTCTTCTTGTTCTTCAACTTTCTTGGACAATTTAGCATTGGTCACCATATTGCTAGATGCACTTGACTCTCCACTTGATTCTTCAGTCCGCAACATCCACTAGCTGCAACGCTTCTTATCCCAAATCTTGAACCTAGGCTCTGATACCACTCTGATAGGGAGAAACTTAGTCACCTCCTAAGTTGTCTTGAACTCTACTTAGGTCACTCCTAGGACCCTTAGGGTTTCCTCAATCCACCCTCCAAATCTTGGAAAGATCCAATTCTTTCCCTCCACTAAGAATCTTCCTATCTTGTTAGGTTCCCCA
>MU225464.1:2450243-2482676 GCA_018584345.1 Thuja plicata
TTAATTATATCATGTTGATATTAATTATTAAGTTAGTCGTACTCTATTTTTCACTTAAGCTTTCTCTTAGGTTAGCCTTTTCCTTTTTTAGGGTTTCATTCACCTTTAAGGTTGAATGCTTGTAATTTTTTTTGCATACTCTCGGAATACATTTTTGAGCTCTCACTTTTTGAGCACAGAGGGGTTTCAACTTTTTCCATCTTTTGCTTCATTCTTTGTAACAAGTATCTTGCATGCAGATTGGTCTTGGAAGTCGAAGCTATATTTCTCAATTTCTACATGGTATCAGAGCCACACTGCTGCTGCCTGGTTTGAAGTTTTTTGAAGCTGCGATTCGAAGATGACAGCCATATTTTCTCTGGAATTTTTCTGTCACTTTGAAGGAGGTGCTATTTTCTAGAGCTGTTTGAGTAAAAATAGACTCCACCATTGCGTTTAGAAGGCCCGAGAGAGTCAAAATACCTTTAAAATTCACTGGTTTTGGTCATAGTGACCCCATAAGAAAAAAATCGACCTCCTAGGCCGTACGGCTCAAAAAATGAGGTGGAAAATTAAAAAAAAATTTAAAAATGAAAATTTTAATTAGTTTTGGCACTTCCAGAGAGTGCCACCACTGTGCCACCCCAGCGCCACCCTACAACCGCCCGCGCACCGCCCCCGGCCCACGCGCCACCCTTCAGCCACTGCGCTGCCACCGCCGTGCCGCCACAACCGCCCCGCCGGCCGCCTCCACTACCCAGCTTGGTCACCACCTCCACCAGCGCCGCTGCCCACTAGCCACCTCTGTCGGCTGGACGTCCCGTGACGGCCATACGGCCATCAAAATTATTCTCGGGACTGTTTTTTCTGGGGAGCTTGTCTTTTGGGGGTACCTGTGCCTTTTTGGCCCTACAGGGCTCATACGGACTCAAATTTTTGACTTTTATATATTTTCAGAAAGCTCTTTCTGAGCCCGTCACTCTCATCTAGGTTTCATTTCCTAATTTTTCCATTTTCTTTCCATATTTTGTAGTCAAAGATGCACCTTATTTTGTGCTCCTGTTCTGCTTCTGAAACTCAGGTTTTTCACTGGTTCTTTGTAATTTTTGCTTCATTTTGTGGTGTACAGGAGTTAGTTTTATAGTATGTGGGGGGGTGCATATTTCTTTCTGCATTTTCAATTCAGAGAGACCCTTCTTCTTCTGTCTTATTCTCTCAATGTCAGATACATCCATTGTCGTTCTGACTCCACATAACTACCACACATGGAAGCCATAAATGACCAGAATCCTCATGTCATGAGGTTTATGGTCCTGCCTGGATGCGGCTTAGCCTATTCTACTGAGGCCTTATGAGGCTCTTATGCACAAAAATAGGATGGATGAGGCAATGGGCCTCATTTCCCTGAACATTTCAGATGGGTTGTTGTTCCACCTGGATGGTCTAACCACAACCAGGGATATGTGGGACAAGTTTTCCACCTTGTTTGGCATAATGAATCAGTTCAGGGTCCTCCAAATAGATGCAAAGTTCACCTCCTTGGTACCTGAATCATTCACCAACATTGAGGACTTCCTGATGAAGTTCAAGTCTCTCGATCTATTTTACAGGTTGCTGGAAAGACAAAGTCAGATGATGAGTGTATCTTCCTGATAATCTCAAAGCATGTGGCCCTTATCAGATTTTCACTTCCACCTTCTACTCCACTATGGATGCACTGGGTGCACGTCATGTTATGACCTCTTTTGAGACCTTCTATGACAGGTTAACTCGTGAGCAGTCCAAGCTCAGTCAGATGGATTCTCTTACAGGTTCACAGTCACAGGCATTGCTTTCCAAGTCATCTCAGGATACATAGAAGTTGAAGCTGAAGCAAATATCTGATTCCTCTTCTCAACACTCTACTAGCCCACCATCTTCTTCTAAGAAGGAGAAACAGAAGAATGAGAACCCTACCTGTTCCTATTGTTAGAAGGGGCCCAATGATGAGTCACATTATTTTTAGAAGAGATTTGATGGCTATGAGAAATAGATTACAGATTTACAAGCTCTCCTTCAGAAGAGCACTATTTCCTCTCCATCCTTTTCCACCTCACAGGGGTCTACTTTTCAGTCTTCTGCCTCATCTTCGACATCTGGATAGGATTTTGGACAGGGTCATGCATTACGGGCTTCCGTTGCATCCCCTTCCCAGGTCCCTTGGATACTAGATTCAGGTGCTTCTCACCATATGGCATCTTCTCCAGAGATCTTCTCTTCTATTGAGGCTTCTTCGATTCCCCACATTCTCATGGGAAATAACATTGTTATGCCAGTCTGCGGGAAAGGTTTTGTACACATTCAGGATGGCACATTCAATGATATATTGTATGTCCCATCTCTATCTGCAAACCTTCTCTCGATTTACCAGATTACACACAGTGGATCAGGGAAGACAGTTGAGTTCATGCCAGATTCAGTCTTCATTTGGGATAGTGTGACAGGTGGCACTGTTGCTACAGGGACAGTTGATCATTCCACCTGTCTCTACACCTTTTCTCACTTTGGTCCACCATCTCCATCATCAAAGCACAACTCTCCTCTTTTGCGAGCACATCATGTGGTGCAGTTAGGTCACTTGAACCTCTATGTTGTTCCTGAGACCACTGCTGTGACTGCCACACCACATCTTGTTGAGGTTCTTTCTCTTCAGCAGGACTCTTCTTCAGCACTGCTAGACCCTCTAGCTCCATTCATCAAGCCACCATGTGCAATTGTTGAGGATTCTACAGAGGACACTCATCTCCTCTCTCATGATAGTGTCAGCACACCTGTCATACCACTTGCATTGGGGATTCCATTTTAGGATCCTCGTGTCTTCTCATTTGAGCATCAACTTGGCCTTCCAGTGACACCTCATCTTTCGAGCTCACCTCTTCAGTGCTCACTTCCTTTCACTCCTTTGTATTGGTGTCATGGTGGTTTGTTCATTGATCCAGGGGTTCTTTCATTCTGGGGGGGCTTTGGAGCCTTGACCCTCTCTCATGGGGGGGTTAGCAGCACGCATTATACTCATGGCTTTGAGAGAGTCTCTTGAAGTCATCCTTTGTCTTTTGCTTTCTTTTATATCTCTTTTTGGAGAGGAGTTTTTCCCACTGGGTTTTCTCCTTTATCTCCGGTTCACAGAGATTTCCTTGTATTGGGTACCTGATCATGCCTTGTTGCCGGGACCCATTTCTTGCTTTCATAGCTGTGCTAGGTTAGCTTACCTCCTGAGCTTCGCTTAAGGGGGGGTGTTAGAGTATATAGTTTTCCTCACTTGTTAATTATATCATGTTGATATTAATTATTAAGTTAGTCATACTCTATTTTTCACTTAAGCTTTCTCTTAGGTTAGCCTTTTCCTTTTTTAGGGTTTCATTCACCTTTAAGGTTGAATGCTTGTAATTGTTTTTGCATACTCTCGGAATAAATTTTTGAGCTCTCACTTTTTGAGCACAGAGGGGTTTCAGCTTTTTCCATCTTTTGTTTCATTCTTTGTAACAGGTATCTTGCATGCAGATTGGTCTTGGAAGTCGAAGCTATATTTCTCAGTTTCTACAAACCATTCCTCCATCACTTTCCAAATTCCTTGTAGCCTTTTTCCCAATTAGGCCTCCTAAAAAGTAAGAATGCACTATTTCAGTGAAAACTCCTCAAAGGACACCCAACTATCTTTTGGCAGTTCACACCTACCCTTCAAGACCTTCAAGATTTTGGTGGTCTCAGGTCTCAACCCTATCTGTACACCCTGTTTCAGAAATAGGGCTTTTTAAATCTTTTTAGACCAGTCTTTGGTCTTTGGACTCAAAACTTGGTGACTTGGTTTCTTGGGTACTCCTCCTCATTCTTGAGCACCTGCACAACATATATCAACACATCCATGGCCTTCTTGGCTCGTCTCAACATCCCTCCTGCATTTTCTAAACACTTCTTCAAAGTCTTCCTAGTCGGGCTACCTTCTCAGCTCACCTAGGGCAAGACCTTAAAAATAGGTGCACACACTTCCAGAGCTCCATCTTCTAGATTCTTGAAGCTCCATGGACCCAATCTCCATTCCCAAGAGGCCATACAAAACCAATGGTGCGAAATGGAGTTAGGTCCACATCTTTGCCTCACTGTCAAAACTGGACAACAAACTGTCTAAAACAAACTAATTTACAAAATGCAAAAGAAAAGTAACTAAAAAAAAAATTAACTACTAGAACAACTCTACAACATGCCCAAAAATGGCCTCAGATGATCACAATTCTAAATCTAATCCATGCACAACAAGATTCAACAAGTTTTTCCAAATCTGCTACTTTGTCATTCAAAAACTCCTTGGCTCCAAAACTCAAAATCCATACAATGACTTCCCACCCCTCAAATTAGGGTTTTCCTTCCTTATATCCCCTCAACACACGTTCCTAACTCCTTGGATGGACTCAATCCAACTTAAACATCGAAACCCTTAAGACAACCAAAAATGTTGTCAGCAACTTTGAAAAGTTGCTAATGTTGCATAGCAACATTTTTACATCTTTTAAAAATTTGCACTTTCAAGTGTTTTAACACTAACCTGACCTATCTAACATTAATTAGACCTCTCAAGGGTGCTCCTGCACCAAATAGCTAGGTTGAATCATATCTTTCTATAGGCGCATTTATAATTGCTAAAACTTACATTTCTCTTTACTTCTCTTTATCAATCACACAGACTAAATCATACTTTATTGAATTTTATGATGTTTTCATTTCTTCGTGGTATTTTAGCATGTTCTATAATGAGGATTTTTTAATTTTTCCTTCCTTATAGGGTGTATGTCAAGACTTTTATCAGTATTTTATGTGGTGTTCGCATTAAAATTTTAACAAAACACATGGAATATTTAGATCTCATAAAAGTCTTTATTAATCAAGTTAAATCTAAGGATGAAATTAATGAAAACCAACCCAATCTTATTCCTAGTGGGCTAGCTCCTAATATTCTCATTTTAACGTGACCTAGATCTCTTCTTCCTCAACCTACTATGATGGGTAGTCTTAGGGAGGGTAGTATGTGCACTTCTTTACAAGAAATTATACATAATCTTGACATTAAGAATTTCCTTGATGATTTTCCCCCTAGAGTGACATTGAGTATAAATTAAGATTCTAATGAACCATCTTCTTCTTTCCCACCCAAAATTACTCTTAGTAGAGATATGAATCCTAATATCCCTATAGAGAATCTTACTTATGGTCCTATTCCTTGTTACACCACACACTTTCATAAATCCCAAGATGAATCTCCATCTCCCTCTACATTAAAATAAAAATACAATGCAGGGTATGACATCACCACTCAACAAGGTTGTAGTAGACAAGGTCTTGGTATTAGTGAACAAGGTATAAAAGTTCATATTGATCCTCCTACACAAATCACTATAAGTGGTCTCAATTTTATACCCCAAGATAATCCCTTTCCCACTCCTTTGGATCCTTCTTCTTCAAAACCTAACCCTCCTTGTTCAAGCATTCTTTTACCAACACCATCTATTGTTACACTTCCGGTCCTAAAAACTAAGCACCCTTGTTAGGTGCTCATTTTTAGCCCCATTTTAGTATTGTATGAGTTCCCACATTCATTTCACATCCTTCTAGCCCTTATGCATCCTTCAAATCAACGTTATTTATTCAAAAATTGAGAATGGCTCTAACTTTTGTGCTTGCTTTCCCATTTTTCACCCTATCACATAATTCATCTCCTACTTAGGTCCTTTACATGCTTTGAGATTTTCCCCAATTTCTCGACAAATTGATATTTCCAAACCTCCTTATTGGCACACAACTATAGGTCTTGGGAAAAATTTGCCTAGACAAGGTCAAATCGAGTCGGCCTTGTCCTGGACTACATCAAACCAAGTCGAACTTGTCCTTGGGCATTAAATTTAAGTGGGATCCGGGCCCAATGTAGAGGTTTTTTTTCCCAGATCTTTAATTGAGGTCGGTCTATGAGATTTGAGCCTCAAAATGTGTATAAAATGAGACCTCTTCCTCTCATTTTCACAACATGATACACATGCAATCTACCATTATGCATTCAAAAGATCTAAGTTCAAGAAATCATCCATTTGAAGACATCCATTATCAAGCATCCAATCCTATCAAGCATTCAAGTGCAAGGAATCCATCAAGAATTTCAAGTATTCATTACATCATTTACATCATGCATTCAAGGCATTTCCTTCCATAGATCTAGCTTATTTCCCCATTGGAGGCCAAGCAAAGGATTTTGACATCAAGGAAGGAGATCTACATTCATTCATCAAGTCTTCTTCTTCTCTTTCTTCCTCAATCCAACATTGTGGAAAACTACAACATTCATTATTCAAGAGTTTGGTTTCATGATTTTCTATTGGTTTTTTGTGGAGTCCAAGCTATTTCATCAACACTTTTGATTTTCTCCAAAGAGGCATTACATCATTGACGTTTAAGGTGATTTGTATTCCAGATCTAGGTTATATTTCCTTATGAAACTTCACTTTCACTTCAAGGTTAATTCCCATACAGGGGCTTGAACAAGGAAAAACACTTTCCAAAAAAAATTCCCCTTCTTTCTTGTGTGTAGGAACATGTGGTGCAGTCTTGAATCCATATTTTCATAGTTGTAGAACTAGTGATATGTCTTCTATAAATTTCACTAGTTTTTGGGTCCCCATGACTAGGCCAACTTGATATGGCATAGTCTTGGGAATCTACAATTTTCATAGTCGGAAGCTATAGACACCAGTCCTAGATCCAAAACCATTTATGTTTTTGACAACTCTACGATAGTCAAATCTAAATGTAAAGTTCACTTGTTCCCTCCTAGCTTCAACGGTAAGTTCATTCTTCTTGCACTTCCTTTTACATATCATATTTGTATTGATTTTATCATTTACATATCAAATTTATGTATATAAATGACACTTTATTCAATAAGGAATACTCAAATCCCTCTTTTACCTAGATCTTGCATTAGCACCTCTTCATCCTTTTTGGGTTGTACTAATCAGATTGGTTTAAGGATGGTTTTGTATTACAATGCACAATATGATTTGGCAAGTGATCTATATCCTAGCATTGATCACCATTTTATATTGTACATTTTGGTGAACCCAACTTATAAAATTTCCATTCTTATTTTGGTGTTAGATCCTCTTTCTATTGAATTACATATCTAGATCTATTTTGTATGTATTTACATCATATTGCCACAATCTATGCATTTGCATATTTTGGTAGTTATATTTTATTTTTATGCATCTAGATCTAATTTATATGCATTTTTTTATATATCTTTCATTTATATAGTTGTTACCTTTCATTTATTTGTATGCACTTCTTTCTTTCTTTCTTTCTTTCTTTCTTTCTTTCTTCTCATGTTGTAAAAGTTATTTAAGGCATTATCCTGGAAAGATTCTATCACTTTTGAGATAAAGCAACATCCTCCTAACTTGCATTTACATTATGCTACCACTAAAAAGAATCAATTTAATACCTGTGATGTTGGTTTTCCCTCTCTTATATCGCCTTATAAGGAAATACTAGAGAAAGAAGATGATTTAAACCTTTCTCTCAATGATCTTCCTCTTTAGGGAAGATATTTGAGGATTGTGTTAGAATAACTGTGAGAGGGGGGGGGTGGGGGTGAATCAGTTAGAATCAATCTTCTCCAAATTATCCTACAGTCCCAAATTTCTCCATATGTATACCAAAACAAATTCAAACACATAATCTAACTCAGTGAAAATGTTTTCTCTAATCTCAAACTTTCATAAATAATGTTTGCCGAATGTCAGTAAATTAATACTGTGATTACCGATCTAGGTCAATAAAGTAAAGTGTAAAGTAAAATAACAATACACAACATTCATGCACATTGACTCATAGATTTTTAACATGGAAACCTTGCTAAGGGAAAAACCACCTGGGACCGGTAACCCAAAATATTTTCACTCTTATGAAGTGAGCTCGGTGAAGAGCCAACCCTGTTAAAGGTTACAATGCACACTGTTAAATGTGACCTTGTTAGAGGATTTAAAACTAACAATTCTCTCTTGACCATGGACTCACTATGGGGTCAACAATAAAAAATTTGACATTCTCTGAATGTTATAATAAATACTTCATTGTCCTACTTAGTTAAGATATTTATTTGTAACAATGCTTAAATTGATACAGTAATTATCCGATTCAAATACAACTTTGTTTTGCAGATATTTAGATCTATTCTAAGTACAGAATGCCTCTAATTAATTTGTACTTATTTAGTTCATCTCATACTTCATACTTGTTCTGCTCGGTAATGCTCTTTCCTCTTTCACTCGGTTATGTCTGTAGAAAGCGCTCGGTTCTATCTTAACTAGTTTGATCAGTCATGCATAAACTCACATGTATGCACATCAACTATAGCGTCAATGTATTTTCATAATGAATCTCTTGTCTCTTATATCTCTTATATAGACATCATAGCTCATTTAATTTTCATCCTTCAGATATTTCCACTTAATCTCCATCATTCATTTTCCCGCTTGATCCTTCCTCGGCAATTGTGTTAAAAACACATTTCAATCTTTGTCCTCCAATCTTCCTTAATTTTCATAACCATTTGATCAAATAACAAACTTTATCTTTTACCTCGAAATCATCAATTTCCAGCTCAGCATCCTAGTCAGCCTCAATTTAAATAAATTGCCCTGTCTTAGTTTTAACTATGTTGTGTCGGCGATCCCTAGCTCGGTTATCACTGTGCTCGGTATACACTGCATTTTACTTGGTGTTCACCGTCTCTCGGTGTATACAAAACTCTTCATTTATTGACCACATAAACATTGTTTGTTCTAGATATCCAAATCATAACAAATGTTTTCCACCATAATAATACTCAAATAAGTTGACATCAATGACAATACATTAACTGATAATATTTATAATCACTTCTGCAACTCGGTTGAATATCAACAAATGACTTCAAATATATAATCGGTTGTAGTTCATCGTTCTCTCCCTTTGGCATTGATGGAAACACAATATGAAATATGCAATATAAAATTCTATACAACAAAGTACCAAAATTCTGTTCTACAACTGCAACAATTTTGTAGCTATCCTTAGCTTGAATATAAACTGTGTCAGTATAAACAAAAACTCACCATGCAGACTCTCCCTGCAGTTTTAACTTTTCAGCTCTTGAATTTCTCTGTAGATTAGATATGTCTTTTCTCTCCCTTTCTCTGTACTCCCTCAATGAGTAGATATTACATCAACTCTCTCCCTTAGATATTTCATGAATCTCTCTCCCTTTGACAACAATGCCAAAAATAAATATGCAGCTCTTTTGTAGCCAAATAAAATATCTCTAATTTTCGGTGTAGTAGGTACCTTTCAGTGTACTGATATGTTTGTGTCGGTCCAGTTCAACTTTGCATCAACATGATTGATATTATGATTTCATGTAGGTTGATGCAACCTCCTACTCAGCTCAGTTATCAATAGATAAGGGACGAACCCCTAGTCTACCTCTCAAGTACTCAAATGTATCCTTCGGTAAGGGTTTTGTGAATATGTCTACAATTTTTTCTTTTGATTGTATATAATATAGTATTACTTGTTTATCTTGTACTTGTTCCCTCGAGTAGTGATATTTTATAGATATGTGCTTTGTCTTTGCATGCATCACAGGATTCTTTGAAATATTTATACCACTTGTATTATCACAATAAATTATCACTGGTTTAGTGATCTCCTCATTCATTCCTTTCAATAGTTGTTCTATCCATGCTATGTTTGAAGAATTTACAGCAACAACAACATACTTTGCTTCTGCAATTGATTGAGATATGCATCCTTGCTTCTTTCTTATCCAAGTAACTAGTATTTATCCAATAAAGAATGCTCCACCGCTAGTGCTCTTTCTATCATCTATGTTCCCAGCCCAGTCAACATCAGTATCAAATTTTAATTCAAACTTTCCTTCTCTTTATACCATAGTCCATAATCCTCAGTATTCTTCAAATATCTAAAAATTCTTTTTACAACAGTCATATGTGATTCCCTGGGTTAGCATAAAATATTGCAACTATTCCAACTGCATGTGCAATGTCAGGTCTTGTGTGTACAACATACATCAATTTACCAATCAGAGATCTATACAATGTTTGATTTACCTCAGGTGTCTTGTCTTCCTTTGTCAGTTTGGATTCTATCACCATAGGTGTTCTGACTGGTTTTGGTTCTTCCATTTTGAATGTCTTTAGTACTTCCTTGATGTATTTTGATTGAGTAATGTAGATACCTGCAGTCTATTGTAAAATTTGCAATCCTAGGTAAAAAATTATCTCACCAAACATCGACATTTCAAATTCTTTCCTCATTTCATCAGAAAATGAAGTGCATAAGTTATCATTACCTCCAAATATAATATCATCAACACATATTTCAACAATAAGCATCTTAACATTATTTCCTCCTCTTAAATACAAATTATTGTTGTCACTTGTTCTAATAAATCCAATACTTATAAGATAAGAATACAATCTTTCATACCATGCTCTCGATGCTTGTTTTAGTCCATATAAAGCTTTGTGTAACTTACATACCATGTGTGTCTAATCGGATCAACAAATCCCTTAGGTTGTTCAATGTATACCTCTTCTTTTAATATTCCATTAAAAAATGCAGACTTCACATCCATCTGATATACCTTGAATCCTTTATATGCAGCGTATGCAAATAGTATTCTTACTCCTTCAAGTCTAGCAATGGGTGCAAAAGTTTCTCCATAGTCAATTCCTTCTTCTTGTACATACCCTTTGCAAACCAATCTTGTTTTATTTATGGTTACATTTCCATCTTCATTCAGTTTATTTCTGAAAATCCATTTGGTGCCAATGACATTTTTATCACTCAGTCTCAGTACTAATGTCCATGTATTATTTTTTTATATCTTCTCAATTTCCTCATTCATAGCATTAATCCATTCTTCATTTTCTAATGCATCTCTAACATTCTTAGGCTCAAATTCACAAATTAAACAAGTGTCATCTCTAAACTTACTTCTTTTCATCATGCCTTCTCTTTTATCTCAAATAATCTGATTCCGTGGATGATGTCTTCTCACATGTTTAGCAACTACAGGTGCAACTCTTGGTTCTTCGTTGTCTTCTTCTGTATGTTCATTATCTCTTGGTTCATGATCTTCAGTTTCAACATTTTCCTGATTCTCGGTCTGTGCTACCTATTGCTTGGTGACATTACTTTGTTACACAGTAGCATTAGGCACCTGCATCGGTATAGTATCACGTTCTTCCCAGTAAAAAAAATTATTGTAATCCTCTAGTTATTTCATGTTGTCCTTATCATTTAGCTCAGCAAATTCATCAACTTTTACATTTGCACTCTTAATGATTTTGTTAGTTGTCTTGTTCAAAAAAAATTTAAGCTTTACTCTTAGTCGAATATCTAAGAAATATTCCTTCATCACTTTTCAAATCAAATTTACCATTTCTCCCATCTTTCAGAATATAACACCGACTACCAAATATTCTAAAATAACTCACATTCAATGTATACTCAAACAATAGCTCATAAGGTGTTTTGTTTGAATCTTTCTTTAGTTGTACTCGGTTTAGTGTGTAAACAACTCTGCTTACTGCTTCTCTCTAGTATGTTTGTGCAACACTCTTTTCAATAATCAATGTTCTGGCACAATAAAAAATTGTTTTGTTCCTTCTTTCAGCAATCTCGTTCTACTGTGGTGTCCTTGGTGCATAAACTTGTCTCTTAATTCCATACTCAATAAAAAATTTACTGAACTCATCAAAAATAAATTCACCTCCTCTATCAGATCTCAAACACTTCAGATCTCTACCAATTTCTTTTTCCACTTTACCTTTGTACCACTTAAACATCTTAAAGGCTTCAAATTTTTCTTTTAGGAACATGACAATCATCATCCTAGAGTAGTCATCAACAAATAAAATAAAATATATGTCCCCATAATAGCTCTTTGTTCTCATTGGTCAACACAGGTCTGTATAAACTAACTCCAAAATGTCATTAGATGA
This sequence comes from Thuja plicata, assembly GCA_018584345.1. Lineage (NCBI taxonomy): Eukaryota > Viridiplantae > Streptophyta > Pinopsida > Cupressales > Cupressaceae > Thuja > Thuja plicata. The sequence goes on from MU225464.1 coordinate 2,462,312, forward strand.
AAATTCTTGCTCTTGAAACTAGATTTTGACATCTTTCCCATTTAACAATTTTTTCACATTACATGATCTGGTTTAGATAAGCTCAGTAAGCCTCTAACTTTTATTTTTCTACTAATCTTAACCATGTTGTCAAAATTTACATGACAAAGTCTTTTATGCCATAACCATATATCTTAATTCTTTTCCAATAAGCAAGAAGTTTCAGCTATGTCAAGACAGAATATGTTACCTTTAGATTGTTCACCAGTGCTGATCAATTTTCCTTTTCCATCATAGATTCTTGCTTTTCTATTCTCAAATTCAACTCGGTGACCTGTGTTATTCAAATGTAAAACACTCAACAAATTGTAGTTAAGTCCTTTTACCCAATAAGCATTTTCACATTTGATTTGATTGTTCAATGCAATAGTACCTTTTCCTTTCACTTGACAGGGTGTATCATTTCCCATTCTTAATGATCCTCCATCGTAATGTTCAAGAAATTCTTGATTCTCAGATTCTTTCTCAACTATTTTAGTTTCAGACTTTCTTTTATCTTCTTCGGCTAATTTCAGTACATTTTCAACTTCTCCCTTAGAGTAAAGTATATCAATGATTCTTAATTTTTGTGCTTCTTGATCTTTCTTTACTGACTTTAGTTGCTCGATGAGTGTCTTGTTCTTTTCCAATAGTTATGCAATGACCTATTCAGCTTCATCTCTCAAACTACATTCATATGCTGTCTCAAGATTATCAACATGTTCTTGTGTGGATTTAAGTTCACTGCACAACTTATTTCTCAATCTCAAGGACTTTTATAACTTTCTTTTCAGATCTTCAATCACCTCTTGTGCATTTTCTAGTTCAAACTCAGGCAATCTGCTTAGATTGCTTGTAACTTTCCATAGCCATGATCTTTCCTCTTAGGTGGTTAAATCCCTTTCTCAAGAGACTAGCTTCGATACCAATTATTAGTATACTTGAAATAACTTAGGAAAGCTATGTACTGAGAGGGGAGCGGTGAATCAATACCCTTAAAACTTTCAACCATTCACATTGATCAATTACCGAGTTGAATACAATGAATAAAATGAACATAAAGTAAAAAACTCACATCATGAAATCTGCAACACATAACACAAAAAATTTGGTCACACATAAATCCTTTGTTAGAGGAAAAAAATGTGGTAGGGATGATACCCACAATCCTTCACTACTGTAGTATAAAGGTTGCTTGGTTAGAGCTACAATTTAGCTACTTCTGATAGCTTACCCTGTTAGGAGTAATATACTCGGTTAAGAGTACTAAAGACTTATTCAGTACACCTAGTTAAAGGATTTTACAATATCTAATCTAAGAGATGTACCTGGTTAAAGGATTTACAAAATATAAGACCTGTTACGGCCTACCTACAAGCGTGAATTGTACTTCTCTATTTACAACAAAATTCACTTACAAAATGTTTCATAGAGATGCATCAATCAAATGTTGTCTAGACTAAATGTGTTCTATATCTTTGTTAGCTTGTTCTGCACTTGGTACCTTAGTATCATAAACTCTGCTTCATTCTGTATACCTCTCCTCTGCTTCACCTTTCAACATCTTCATCAACTCTTTCAACTCTGTCAACAACTTTAACAACAATGTCAACCCTCTTCAACGCCAACTTGATCAATGTTCAAAACTGATATCTTATACAATATTCAAGTAGTTAACTGGATCTAGGGTATCAAGAGTCAACTGTGGAGATTAAGCGGTTAAACTTAGGTTACATCTCCAATGTTGTATGCCTTCTGAAACCTCATTGGTGGATCTGCCTCGTGAGCATAACCAATCATGTGTTTGAAGTCCCAATGATTCACTTAACTTTAGTCTTGAAATTTGTGCAAGGCTTCCTGCTCAGTGTCCATATACAATGTATCTAAATTCAAATGAAATGTCAGCTCTTGAGTGCTCGGTAACATACTTGTGCTTACTCGGTAACTTTGTACTCTCTTCTTGGTATTTGTGAGTGCTCGGTAACTGTCTTTGCATAACTCGGTATATGCAGCTTGCTTAGTGCTTGATACTTGCTCAGTGCTCAGTGCTTGGTGGCTATCTCGGTTGCCTTTACCGATGGTGTCTCCTTCATTATATGAATTCCTTCCATCGGTTACATTCACCGATATATGACTTTGTAGAAAACTAATGACAACAAAATCTCTTTAGGAGTAACATAAATGTGGAGGAAGAAGATATGCAACCATGCCCTATAGACCCAATTGCAAGTGCAGAGGGGATGCAACATGTAATCAAGGTCCTAGAGACTCGATTACAACTTGTAAACAATGCATGTTGATATGCAATTAGGTCTCTATCCTGTTAGGAGGAAGACATGTAGTCGGGTCCTAGAGACTTGACTATAGGAGTGCAAGACCTGTCATCGGGTCTTGAGGACCCAATGACATATGAAGATGCATAGAGAGCTTGTTATCAAGTTAGAGATCTAATTACACTTAGTAAAAATTAACGCATAAGGATGACTTTTTGGTTGGGTCTTGAGACCTGCCCAATGCTTAGGCATGAGAAAAATTACAATCGAGTCTCAAAGATCCAATTGCATTTTGTTAATGCATGGCCATGACTTGAAATTGGGGTTTAGGACCCCAATTATATCTGAATGCTAAGACAAACTACTTGCATGTTGAGATTTAAAACTTGACATATATGTTAGTTATTATGAGGATAATGCAAGGACGTTCTAAGATATCAAAAAATGTGCCCGGGAGACATAAGCCACAAAACAGATAAATTTTTGTGTAAGGTTAGCCCTAATTCTTACCAAGTCAAAATTAGAGACAACACTTTCTATGGAGATAATCTATCCCGATTGTTGCCATTCCAGAAATTGACCCAAATCCATCCTCCATTGTACCTGTACTAGGATCTCCACAAGTCTCTTTATTGTTGCCTTATCCTCCTACGCCTCTAGGAGCCATGCTGGAATTCACTCAATATTTGTATTTCAAACCAAAGCGCTCTTCCCCTAAAATCACTTTAATGGCTTGCAAGCAACCTACTCTTCATGATACGTTCCCTAAACACCACCTGTTGTTGGTTGGGTTTCAAGTAGATGGTAGTCTCCATCCTTGACATTCTCTAAACTTCCAGTGGGTTCAAGTCGATCAATAAAGGCTCCCCATCCTCTAACAGTGTGAAGATATTGCCATCATTTCCTCTTCTCTTGTCTAGCGCCTCAAATCTTATGCCAATCTCAGCTCGCAATAAATTATCTCTAATTCATTCTTCTTTCTTTGCTCCGCTCCCCTCACCATCTCATGCCAAAACATCCCCTAGCTTCACCCCAACTTCCATTTCCTACATGTCTATTGTACAATTTGCCAACTGATCAACAATTTGGTTTCCTTCCCCATAAATACAGTGTTAGGAATAAGGTGTCTCAACCTTGTATATTTCCTTACGTTTGATATTATTTGTTTTATAATCAATTGTTTGCAAATAATGTATTTAAGTTTGATATCCGCTCTGTCATTTAGTTGAGTGGACACGTTGTGTTTTCACTCCACTTGGAAGATGACAAGGATGATCAAACTTGGTCTAGGTGGATCTAGGCATCCCCTTCCGTGGGAGAGGTTATTTGCCAAATGTTGGCACTTTGAACAATCTAAGTTAATTGTATTAACATTCTGTAATTGATAAGGGTTAAATCTGAATTTGCACGATCCTCTCCTCAGGAGTTTAGCGTAGGGAACTGTTTTCCGCACACTTAGTTTCCTTTCATACAGGAGATGTGAAAATCTTCAAATTCTTTGATCAATTTCTAGATAAGACTTAAAAATCTTCTTAGCTTTCAATTGAGTGTGTCTTGATATGGGATAGCATTTATTGTTATCATAAAGTTTCCTTTCATATTAGATTATTTTGAAATTCATTTCCTTACACAATCTGATCCCAAGCTATGCCGACTAAAATTTCACCTCATTACATGTACCATTGATCATATTTTTTTACCTCTACCATAAACATGCTCCCTTCATGATTTTTGATCACAATGTACTCCTCATAATCCCAAATTTCCTCAAAAACACTATCAATTTCAAGAAAAGCAAATCAACCTGCCCAATCCCATGAACAAAGCTGTATCCCTATCCTTATATTTTCTCTTTCTTTTTTTCACGAAATGAATTCTTAATGTCTCATGGACATTAAAACTATAACATTTTTGTTTTGTTAACCAAAGGTATCCCTACGATTCTTGACATTAAAACTATAACAATTTTTTTTTGTTCATCGAGGTTATCCCAACAACCCAACCCAGTGCACTAATTTTGAGACAAGCCGGGATGAGACTAATCCCTCAAGGTCCATTGGGTAAGGGCCCATACATTACACATACCATTTAAACACTATATTTGGAGAGTTAAACTTGAGACCACTAAAGAAAGAATTTGTATTTTCTGCACTTCCGGTAAGGTAGAAACAAAAAAACATTTCATTCTAGAATGTGACCCTTTCAAGGACAGTAGGGACAATTTTAACACACTTTTGACCAAGAATCGTGGTTCGATCTTTTCAACGAGGGGACGGTTGAACAGTTGGGGGCACTCATCATCAAACTTCACAAGAAAAGGGTGGAAATGAAAATTTCAGCGTGTGAAACCGTCTGTCCCATAAGCTATCTTTAGCCTCACGAATATTAAAATTATTTTCTTTCTTTCTTTCTTTTACCCGTTGGAGACTCCACTACAACAAAAATATGTTTCAGATCGTAACGAAGACATTAAGAAAAGCTAAATGTCCCGTTATATGATATCGTTTAACGACAGAAATTTTAAAAAACATTCCCGCATTTTCCATTTACATTAAAAAACCGGAAGAAAATATACATCGATCTCCTTGCAAAAGCACTGTACCTTTTGGGCATGTATTTTCAATGGAAAATTCTTACCCGGCAGATTTTAAATTTTCAGTCTGAAGGTATGTTTTGAATCGGCACTATTGAAATTTGACGAAGTATGCTCTCTTTACTATGAATTTTGAATTTTAGATTTAGGTTTTTACCAGAGTCTGAGAATTTGAATCGAGTCGAAAAACTGGAAAGGCTTGAAGCATTTGCATAAGCATTGTCTGCACTTACAAGTGTTTGTTGTCATTGTTGTGTCTAAGGGTTTCACTATTAGAAAAGGTGCTTTCCAATTGCACTAATTAGCTTTGCAAGGCTGAACGATTTCGGCAGCGCAATTGGGTTTTCAGGATTTAAATACAAATGTTGTTGTTCATAAAAGAATGTTGTTATTACAATTACGGATGTTTTATCATCAGTTTTAAAGAAATTGTAGCACTGGGTTTCGAGGATTTGTACTGTTTTGAGCAATATGAATTGGTGATTTTTTTTTGACAAAACCAGCTAGTTATTCAAGGTTTGACAACATTGATTGACTCAGCAAAGGGATTGAGGATTTCAGCCGTGCTGCTGTGTGTCAGAGGGATTTGGGTTTTTAATGCCACTTTTGTTTTACGGATAATTTGACGAACATATCATCACTGAATAAACAACAAAAAAACTACAGGGTTTAGTTAGTATTATTGTGATTTAAAAGAATTTGTTTTTTCCCCCTAAAGATTCTTTAGATTCTATGAACCAGGCTCTTAAGGATGGAAGGATTTGAATAACATGAATGGTTCCCAAGAGTTACACAAAATTGAATTCTAAGGATAATGCCTTTGCATATATTTTAATTTTGAAGCATTTTGATGATATATTATTGACCTGAAGATTTTGTTTGGTCAATAGGGTATAAAGGCTCTGAATTATCTTGATTTAGCCGCCATGGAGTTAAACCCGAACGAGATTGCAAATGAAACCGAGAATATTAGCAAGGAAGGTGATGAGATCTTGACAGCAGAACTTGATGAGGAGGAATACGTTCGTATAAAGAAAAAGTCCAGAAGGGTGAGTTTTGCTGATATAACGTCTGTTCATGTTTTTGATAGAGATGAAGACTTTGAAACACCCCCAGATAATAAGCCTAATGCTGGAGGCAACATAGTTAAAATTCCACCGATTGGATCTTCAGATTCTCAGCCTAAAGAATTACAACACAAAGATATTGATCAGCATCTTCAAGTAACACCAATATCTAGTTTACAGAAGGAAGAATTCAAGGTTTCTGATGCTCAAGCTGCTACTCCAATCAGTGTGTCCGATAAAGGTTCACCTGAAGGTCAGTTCCGGATGCCACATGTTTTTATTTTTCTTTTATGTTTGGGGCTGAGATATATTACCTTACATATTATGGACGAGGAAAAACATATAATTATATCATATTCGCACAAATTACACAGCAAAATCTTCAAGAGGGCTACACTGTACATTTAGTAACGAATAAAATAGAATCAAAATATATCCTATCTTGATTACACAAGGTTTAGTTAAAAAGTACACTAACAAACTGAATAATTTCAATAAACTTTGCCTAACGAGACATAATTCAAATTAACGCTCAATTTATGCAACAAGTCAAACCAGATTAGATACCATATGCTACTATATATATTATAATTTCAGGGGCATAACGACTGGAGTCTAGATGCATTTAGCCACCATCTGAACGAAAATAAAATATTTTCTACATAAGATTTCTCAATAAGGTAAACCCAAGAATACCCAACTATAATTGGAATTAACACTTAAAATTTTAACAAGAAACCAAACCATACTAGATACCATGTATCATATAATATTGGGAGCATAACAACCAGAGGATAAATTCCAAGAATGAGTAGCATGGAAGTTGGTTTAGCTTACTGTCCAGATTTTTGTACAGTGTTTTGTCATTAGGAGTATATCAAGGTTGCAAGGATTCCACCCCCAGGTACCAGCTGACGGGAGATCTCCAAATGTCATTACATATGTTATTAGATAATCTAGCAGATTGTTTGATATGAAGGAAATTAATTCTTTTGTTATGGAAAGTCAATTGTTATCTTCTTTAGTTTCCTTCTAATTTCAGTAAAAGGAAAAATAACGATTATTTAATAAATTCTATTCTTTTTTTCAATGTTGGAGAGGCTAAAATTTTTACTTGCCTTCCAGAAGCAAGACGTATACATTTATAAACTTCTTGTCTGTTATGTCTGCAGAATTTTTCTGTAACTTAAGATTCATGCTATGACGGTTTTTTAGAAGAGTTTTTTTATTTTGAGTGAACTGCTAAGTTGAGTACCATAAGAGGAAGATCATCAAACACAAACTATACATGTTTTGGAACATGGAAAGCATTCTATTGATCACATCCTAATTTATATAGAGCAAAATGATTCTGTAGGTTCTTTTTATGCATTTACTCAAAAACGGGAAATGTCAATGCATCATTTTTTCTGCTTTTAATGTAAATGTTTGTATGGCATGTTGAATTTGATAAAATGTTAAACTCAAGCTGAAATTTTGGACAGAATCAACTTAATTTAGTGCCCAGGGATTCTCCTCTTTGGGTAATTTGATATCATGAAATAGTTATAATTATTGTATTGTAGTTTAAATCAAGTCCGCTAAGCTGGGTATATTAATCAAGCCTTCAAGTATGCCTGCATTTGATGTGGGATTTTCTGTTATTACCACATGGATACATTGGGTTACATATAGATCTGTAAATGGAGATAAATCATCTAAACTAAGATTATTTGAATGGGTTGGTTGTTTCAGATCTATAACTGGTTAATGCCTCAATGCGAACAACTGTTTTGCACAGTATTGCAGTTCATTTTTACAAGTGTTCATGAATGAATCACTATAACTGGACAGATAAGTTGAAGAACAACTCTCATTGCTGCTACCTCTACCAACGAAGAAAAATCTAGCAAAATATACAAAACTCAGGCAATAGCATGAAAAGTATCAAATATTTTAATATATGAGACATTGAAGGAGAAGTATAATGGTGTTGATGATAAAAATTGCTCATAGAGGAATATGCACATTAGACATTATATTGTAGAATTTCTGCTCTCTTGATCTGATCAAGATCATCCTATTTATGATTTTTAAAAAACACCATTTTGAAATTCTGTTCAATTTAATTCCTGATTTTGTCCTCTTCTGTTAGCATTTTTTTGGACTGTCTATTATATTACATTATCACTTGGCTATCTTGGACTGTCTATTACATTACATTATCACTTGACTCCTTGGTGTAATGAGATCTAACATCATTTCTCTTTACAGAAGCATTATCACATAACCATTTTTTGGAAATATAAAATAAGCCCATATCTGAGTACTTGTACTCTTTGAGTTAATGCTTTACATAGTTTAAAAAAAATGTTTTGCAACAATATTTCAAGAATTTGAGTTTGTTGGACTTTCTATATATAAACCATTTCCGGGCTTTCTGCAGTGCAGATAGGGAATTCTTTGGACCAGTTTCCTTATGGCACATTGCACCTGGAATGAGTGTGTGCTCTCCTGTTGAAGATGATATTACATTGGACTGTACAACATTTTCATTGCAGTTTGGTAAACTTATGAATCCTGATAAACAGTGCAGTAATCCTGCTGAAGTAGTCAAAACTCCTGTGTCTGAAACTGAAGAAAGTCTACTTGTAACAGAAGACTTCAAAACACCAGTAGAACAGAGCGGGCAACCTTCGTCGGAAAATACCATGGCCCTTACCCAGCCTAAACAAGCTAGATGGTGGGTTGTTTCAAATGGTAAAACCTTGGACAATTGTGAAGGAATGAATGCCATGTGTTCAAGCCAAGAAAAGCAGATCAAATATGAGTATGAAAATATGTCCCCTTATTTAGAATCGATGCTAGCTGAAAAATTATCAGAGGTCCAGCCTGGTGTCTCTTTTGGAGAGCATAATCAAGGGAAAGAGCATTTGCGCTCATCACATTCTCATACAGATTCAGCATTTTGGAAGACAGGGCAGGGAATGAAATTAAAAGATTCTGCTGGTGTAGAAATTAAAGCGTCTACTATGGAATCCGAAGCATATACTAAACAGGGTAGTGCCACACTGATGACAGACCAGCTTACAATTGATAATATGTCAAATAATCAAAATAAAGGCACCGAATTGACTGCAGCAGCAGACTCATTTGTTTTTAATTTTGATGTGGGAAATCTGGAGCAGCAACAGCAACAGCAATCACCGAGGTTGTTGAGGCCACAGTGGAAATCGGAACCCAATAATCTTGTTGACAAAGAAATGGATGGGCGCTGCATTGATACCATTGGAACTGAGTGTAATAAGAACACTAAAATGATGTTGGATGCCAAAATTAAACAGTCTATTATTGAGACTGTAGGTACTGAGCAACACAATAATACAGAAATGATGGAAGGAGAAAACTGTTCGTCAATCAAATTTGAGACAGAGAAACAAGAAAAACAAACAAGGAAATTGTCAGATTCAGAAATAGGCATGGAACCAAAGAAATATGCTGATTTAGAAATGCATGAGAATACCACTGACATCATGGCAACTAAGCACTGCAATGGTACCGGATATATCATCACATTAGAAGGAAACCAATCTATGACTGTGACTGCCAAATTGGAAAGAGGAAATAGCTCCTCTCTCTTGAATTTTGAGACAGACCAGAGTCAAGAAAAAGTAAAAGAAATTGCGGCATTGAACCTTAGTAGGGGGATGGGATTAAAGGATGCAAGTGATGCAGAAGGTGAGACATGTAACATTGACATCAGAACAACTGAGAATAATGCTATTGAAAGTGGCCAGTCTATGGCTGAGATTGCAGCACCTATCACTGAGGAAGATAACCATTTAAGATTATCAGATGATTCACATTTTGAAAAAAGGGAAGAACAGCAATGGCAGGATAAAAAAAATACACCAGTGAACTTGGGATGCTATAGGGGAAAAACTAATGCCACCATGCATTTTGAAATCTCAGGTACTGATATTGTTGCAGCTAAACATAAAAAGGTGACTGAAGCAACTCAAGATGTAGAAATGAATTTGTGGGTCCAATCCGATGAGACAAAAAATTGCCATGAAGATAGCAACATGAAACCAGCACGTGAGTTGTCTCTTTCTAGTTTTGATGGAAAGCAGCAGAAACAGCAAGGGAAATTGCTGGTAAGCCCTAGACCAGAAGTACTGCGAAAAGATCTTGCAAGTATAGAAGAATTATCTGCCATCGATAACATAGCAAATAACCATGCAATCTTAAATACAGATGCAGAGATCAACAAGTCAAAACTTGAGATTATGCCAACAAAGCATGCCCTACTCTCTGTTTCCAAATTTAAGGGTATGCAACATGAGGAACGGCAAGTGAGGTCGAATTTGAAATCAGATATAAAACTAAATGACGCGGATTGTGTAGAAATAGAAAGATCGACCAATTACATTAAGACATCTGAGGAGAAGAATGGCACAAGGCTAACACCAAATTTAGAAATGAACCAGTGTGACACTAATACTGTAACACTGATAGATAATTTTCTTTGTGCAACTAAGCACAGTAAAGATACTGGCTATATGACTATTTTAGAAGGAAATCAATCAATGATTGTCACTGCTGGATTGAAAACGGAAAATGGCACATCTCTCTCAAATTTTGTGGCAGACCAGAGTCAAGAAAAACGGAAGCATATTGCGGCATTGAACCCCAGATGTGGTATGGGATTAAAGGATCCAAGTAGTGTGGAAGTCGAGACGTCTAATATTGATATCACAACAACTGGGAAGAATGCTATTGAAAGTAGTCAGGCTATGGTTGAGATTGCAACAACTGACTGTAAGGAGGATGACAATTCGAGAACATCAGATAACTCACATGTTCATAAATGTGGAGAGCAGCAGTGGCAGGATGAAAAAAGTACACTGGTAGGTTTGGGATGCTATATGGGGAAAAAAAATATCAACATGGATCTTGAGATGTCAGAGACTGAGATTGCTGCAGGTAAACATAATAATGTGACTGAAGTGACGCAAGATGTAGAAATGAATTTGTGTGTCCAATCATTTGAGGCAATAAAATGCCACGAAGATGGTAAAATGAAACAGGCATGTGAGTTATCTCTTTCTAGTTTTGATGGAATGCAGCAGAACCGGCAAGGGAGATTGCTGGTGAACCCTAGACCAGCCACAATAGGAAAAGATCTTGCAATGGGAGAAGAATTATCTGTCACTGATAGCATATCAACCAACCATGAAGTTTTAAATACAGATGCAGACATCAACCAGTCTATCCTTGAGATTGTGCCAACAAAGCATACCCCGCTATCTGATTCCAAATTTAAGGGTATGCAGCATGAGGAACAGAAAGAGAGGTTGTTGAATTTGAAACTGGATGTAAAACTAAATGATGTGGATTGTGTAGAAACAGAAAGGTCTAAAAACTACCTTATGAGATCTAAGAAGAGGAATGACACAGAGCTGAGTCCAAATTTAGAAACGAACAATTGTGACACTAAAACTGTAACAATTGTAGATAAATTTCCTTGTAGACTTGAGGGGGGGAATTCTCAAGAGGAAGAGAAAAGTGTCTCTTTGAACTTGTCACAAGACAGAGAAGTGAACAATCCTGTCCATAAGGAATTGGAAGTATCTTCCATTGACATCAGGGCAAATAAGCAAAGCGTTGACACAAAATTGGCGTCAGATGGAGAATTGAATGGTCATTTAGAAGCACATGGGTTGACCATTGATATGATGACAACTAAGCACTGTAATAATACTGGCTATACAACTACGTTAGAAGGAAACCAATCAATGATTGTGACTGCCAGATTGAAAACAGGGAATGGCACATCTGTCTTGAATTTTGACACAGAACAGAGTCAGGAAAAACAAAAACAAATTGCAGCATTAAACTCGAAATGGGGTATTGGATTAAAGGATCCAATTGATGTGGAAGTTGAGACATCCAAGATTGGTATCAGGGCAACTGAGAATAAGGCTATTGAAAATAGCCAGTCTATGGTTGAGATTGCAGCAACTAACTGTGACGAAAATACCAATTTAATATCATTATTGGCTAAGCATAATAATGTATTGGAAGCTCCAGATGTAGAAATGAATTCACATGTCAATTCAATTGAGGCAGAAAAATTCCACAAAGACAGTAAAATGAAACCAGTGTATAAGTTACCTCTTTATAGTTTTGATGGAAAGCAGCAGAAACAACAAAGCAATTTGCCACTGAACCCTAGAACAGAAACAATGCAAAAAAATCTTGCTATGATAGAAGAATTATCTGCTACTGACAACATAGAAACTAACCATGCAATTTTAAACGCAGATGCAGAAATCAACCAGTCCATCCTTGATATAATGCCAACAAAGCATGTCCCACTTTCTACCTACAAATTTAAGGGTGCGCAGCATGAGAAACAACAAGAGAGGTTGGATTTGAAATTGGATGTAAAACCAAATGATGTGGATTGTGTAGAAAAAGAAAAGTCTACCAGTTGCATCATGGGTTTTATGGAGAGAAATAACACAATTTTGGTGCCAAATTTGGAAAGGAGTCAGTGTGATACTAAAATTGGGACACTTGTAGATAATTTTCCTTGTAGATTTGAGAGGGTGGTTTCTCAAAAGGAAGAGAAAGGGCTGTTGTTGAACTTGGCACAAGACATAGAAGTGAAAGATCCTGTAAAAAAGGAATTAGAAACCTCTGCCATTGATGTCATGGTAAACGAGCAAAATATTGACACAAAATTGGCATCAGGTGGAGAACTGAAGCAGTCATTAGAGATCATGGTTGTTAAGCCAAACGAGGATGACCGATGTACATTGTCTGATTGTCTGTCTGGTTTAAATTGTAATGGGAAGGACCAGATGCAACAATTAATGTGGAAGTCAGAATTGAAAATGGATCCCCAGAGACCTCTCAACACGGAAAAGGAGATTTATGCAGTTCCAGTCTCAACAGCTCAGAACAATGAAACTAACGTGACACAAAAGAAAGAAACAGATCATCCTATGGGAATCGCAACAGCTAACGACAAAAAAGTTGCCATATTTTTGCAAGACAGAGAAAAGAACCAGTCTCTTGCTCAGTTGCATAAGCAAGTCAAGCTTGCTCCACCACAATGCACTACACATTTCAATCCTGAGGAGGAGAATCATCAACAGAAACAAGAACAGTTATCAATTTCTAGTAAAGATTTCAAAATACAAGGGAAGTCCAAGCTTTCAGAGGATCAGCTGATTGGTAATTTGAAGGAAGCTCGATCAATTCTTAAGCCAATTGAAATGAACATCGCAATGCCTAGAAATAAACAAGAACTGAAGTCTTGTGGTTCTATTGAGGACACTGTTTTGCTTGACAGATGCATGTCATTAAATAATGAGTATTTAGAAGGGTATGTTAAACATTCTCCTGAGCCGGACAGAGCAGATGAAAGGAAGGGTACTGTGTTTGGTAATGACTTACTTAGTATTTTTCCTGTTTCAAACAGAGATACCCAGCAGGTTTGCCAACATGTTGATTCAGCACAGATTGAGGTCTCTTCTTCTGTTATGTCACAGCCAAAAATTAAACATTCCATTCCTAGGTCTGAGTTGTCTCTTTCTAAGTGCAATGCAGTTTCTGACAGTTCAGTGACACCCTTGAAGAAGCAGACAGAATTAGAAGGTGCACATAAATATCCATTCATTTCTGATGAAAATCTAGAAGATAGTGACTCGAAAGACATACAAGTATCTTTACCATTCCCTGCATCTGTTAGCAAATCACTTTTCAGGCCCATGGATTCAAAAGAATGCCATGAAATTCCCAACAATGCTTTGTCTAATCCAAATGAATCATCAGGAAACGGACTAAAAGTGAATTCGAGATTGAGCTGTCAAAATATTGAGCCAAATCTTTCTGTGTCAGGAATTGATCAATGTAAAAGCATCTTATCGAAGAACAAACATTCAAAGACTCTAAATAATATACACATTAACACTCCTTTAAATAAGAGAACAGGTTTGGCTTCCCACTGCACTTTGTCTACACAGTTGATTTCTACTGATAAGAAAAACAAAATTGTGTGTGAGCCATATGATCTGAAGCCAAATTCGCCAACAGTTCATAAAGATGCTTCATTCTTTGGCAACCAACATCATGGTTTGTTCAGTAATTCAGAGAGCGACTTATCATCTTCAGTGCAGCCTATTCTTTCTCCTATTAGAGGTACTATGAGTGAGACGACACCTTTGGGTCCTATTGCTGACTGTGGTAGTTTAACTAATGTGAAAAAGTCGAATTACTCATCGGTCATTAGAAATGACACAAAAGGCTGCAGTACATCAAACATCTTTTCCACACCTTTAAACTTGAGTAATTGCGGCGATGCAAATTATGGTTATTCACATCTCAATAGCATAGAACATCAGAACATGTGTGGTGGAAGTAACCAGATTGATGTACAAAGTTCCTTTCAAGAGCCTCTAAGAGATACACACAATGCAAATCCTGTCTCCGATGAGCGCAAGCTAATTGCAAATTTTATGGACACCTGTGCATCAAACAGAAATTTGATGAACAATGACTTCTGTAGTATTTCACATTCAAAGGGCAACATCCAAGGGCAGATACATGAAGAATTTTTCCTCCAAAAGAAACCCAACTTTTTAAATCATGAAAATTCCAAAAAATTTGAGTACAGAGATGCTAGCATCATTCTTAGAAACGCTGTTGAATCTGTCCATGAGCTGACATCTGCAGTGAAACTAAACACAGAATGTTCAAGCACAAAGTCAAAGAATGGTGAGGTGAGTTAAAAATATTTCCATATTTGAGTGTTTTTTATCACGATTTTCTTATCTCCATTTCTACTGAATTCTATTCCCACATTAAGCTATCCAGTATTTTCAATTTCAGTAATTAAATATTTTTATCAGAAATTTGTTTGTGTTGTGCAAAGGTGCAAGCTTACTAGGAATGCCAATGTTATAAGTTCTAGTTAATTGCATAAAAAGAATGGGTATTTCAGCTATCTGGTAGGTTGGTAGCTTAATTCTGTGATGACTTATAGATAACATTCCATAATGCATTATCATGTACTAATCATCTTTGAGTGATTCTACTGTCTGATGTATCTATGAAAAATACAAAAAAGTCTAATTTCAGAAGAACTGTTGCAACATTTAACTTAAAATAATATACAATGCAGCAAGCTAGTTGCGTGGGAACCCAACACATCCAGATGAATAGCAATTGTGGAAATGTTTCCTTGCCCTTATCAGAAAAGGGGTGTAGCTTAACTCAACGAAACAAATTACATTGGAAAAGCTTTGCAGAGACACGACTTCCAAATTGTACAAGTGAACATATCTCTGAAGGACCAATGGAGCTACAGCATGCCAGGGGTAATGGTAGTCTTAAAACATTTGAATTCCCATGTGCTACGGAAAAGACATTATCTTTACAGGCACTCAATGACAAGGGATATCTAAATAAAAAGCGAAAATGTCAAGAGATGGATGTACAAGACCAAGGCAGTTTGATAAAAGATCACAAAAATAGCATCTTGAGTTTTGGTACTGAGCCTGTGGACAGGACTCTTAGTGATAAAGTGTTTTTTGAAAATTCAGAAGGAAGAATGCCTTCTGCCAAAAGACACTTTGTTACGGGAACAGAACCTACAGAGGATGTTATTGCAGTGGAATCAAGAAAGGTGATTAATGTATGCTAATACTTTAAGACCAATCTTTATTATATATATAAAGTCATCAAGCTTCTAAATTCTATTTAATTCAAATGTATTGAGCAATATTGCAGGTTTCTGATGAGATTTGTCAAGAAGTTGAGGAGCTGCATATACCATTGATTTGCAAGCCTAAAACACAAGAAGAATGTTTAAGTTTTATTTTCTCGTCACAGCCACAAGTAAGCACTTCTCCCTAACAACTTCATGTATACTATGAATGAATCTGGTTTTTTGTTGCTATGTTTTTGCCAGCCAATCTATGGTTGCATTTTGAAATTTCTGTTCAATAACATCTTTGATCTGCTCTCTTGTGAACCTTCTTGTCTGTTTAACTCTCTTAGTGCTCAAGCCAGTAATGGTCTCAGGAGAAGAGTATATTGTCTCCCCTAAATCCTTTGTTTATTATTAGCTAGATTGTGAAGCTACAGGAAGTACTTGTTCTAATATCAGGGGTTTGGAATTGATGTTAATTTAATCTTCATTTATATAGTATTAATGCTATGCAATTGATTGGACTAATGTGTTGTAATTTATTATCAAGAAAACTTATTCAGTTTTCATTGCATTGTAATGAATCTATGTTGCAGCTTTGCCTTTTTCAAGAGACACTGAAACTTATTCAGGAAGACATAGATAGGATGAAAATTTCGAGCAATCAACAATTTCAGGTAATTAAATATGTGATGCCATCATTATTGAGTGAAACTCTTACAAAACAATAACATCTTTGAAAATACATTCACAGTTTTACCAGTGAAAGGTAGAAAAATTGATTTTCCACATTTGATCCTGCTACTTTGACAGGCATTGGATGTAAAGAAGTGCTCACAGATGGAAAACAAGTTTCTAAGAAAGAGGCAAAGGTGAACATTATTTTTCTCTTGTTTACAATTTTTCTAAGGGAATAAAAAATTCACCTCTGCTTCAAGGTTGCTTGTGCATGATTGAAAATTCTATTCTTTTTTTGCCAAGAATGTAATTCTTAACATTGAAACATGGTATTTTGTTGTATTGTAGTTTGGGATCTTTAAAGTGGTTGCAGCAAGTTGTTACATATGAGAAGTCTAAATTGCTATTGCTGCAAGCAAAAAAACATGAACTGATGGTAACATCTCTTCTTTTTGTTTCTAAACAGTTGGTGTTTGCAAGTTTTTCCTCTGCTTACATTATAATTTTCTTTGCAGAAGAATGTCCAAGAATTGCATCGTGGTTTCCAGGAACTGGACAAACTGAAATCACATTACTCTCAAATGACAGGTCGATTTGGGGGATCTGCTAAGACCCCCATAAGCAGAGCAGAAAAAGAAGCTTATGTCCATTTCCTTGAAGCTGAAATTAGGAAACAGGTATAGACCTTGCGAGCCATACAACATTGTATGCTCATGCCTTGAAATTTTTGTGTCCCATAATTTTTGGATGCATCTTTCAACATGAAATTTTCAGTATTCAAGTCTACAAGCTTTCAATGTGCCTTTTTATGTAGTCATCATGGTGCACTAGCGCAGCCATTGTTTTGATTTGAAGTTGATGTATTTTGTGTAGTTAGAACTGATTCATTTATTCAACCATTTTTAAAATGGAACGTTTGTTTAGAACTTTATATTGATAGAAAACCGAATGATAAAAGGTTCAACTCAAAAATATAGAGAGAAAATCTTCTTGTATTTCTATCTAGTAGATCAGCAAATGCCATTGGTGTATATTTTTAAGCGAGGGATGATCAATTGATTTTCAACTAGTTATTAATTATACATCCAATTAATGAATCCTCTTTTATTACTATTTTTTTGGAGTACGATTGTTATATTAACTATTTTAACACTGCCAGAATGGCTATATATGAAATTATGGAAATTTATATTCTTCAATATAATAAACTTTTCAATATGTAGCTTGATTTATAAATGTATCTGCTGCTTGCTCCTAAGTTGGAAGATATATCAGCTGTATAAATTCTTTTGACCAGCAAGTGGACAAATTGGATACAAATTTTAATTGCTGGGTATGTGCATGGAAAATTGGATTTTTAACTAGCCCGAGTATACCCTAGTTATTGCTAAATATACCTCTATGCTGCTTCTAATGTAATTGTAAATCTTATGAGATACTCACGCAAACTGCCTTTTTCTTTTGAGGCAAAAAATGGTCTATTGTTTAATAATGATATTGCTGCAATATCAGTGAGTAACCTACTATCTGAAAATCATTAGAAGTGCCATATCAAAATCTGAAATTCAATGTGCCTATGCTGTACCTCAAGATCCTTCTTGCTGTTCTCCAGTAATTAGCATTGGGTTTACTCCGAAGTCTGCTAGCCTAGGTAACAACAAAGCAGATGTCAGGTCTATTGAAAGAAAGATGCAATTGTTATTGCTATGCTTCAAGACTAGGGACATGCAGACCCCCCTCCACAATCGGGTGGTTGACTCGATGTGCAGTATCGAGACGAATCCATCTTCCTTGGGTCTTCAGAGATCCTCCGAGGACTTGTTGGGGCCCCTCATGAAATACGGCCGCCATTTACCCCAGCTTTTCGAGTCCTCTGATTTGGTGATCCTGAACGGTCTTCCTTGCTTTCCTACTCCAGTGTGTTCACTTGTTGGCCTCATTGCAGTGGTGTGAGTGTGGTGGATTATGCCCTCTCCAGCTCCTCCATCCCCTCCGTCAGCCATTTCTCCATTAACCCCTTCCCCTGGCCGACCATTCTCTTCTCAGCCTCACCATTTGGTTGTCCCCCTTTCCCCACCACCTCTCCCCCCTCGTCTCTGCCCCCCCCACACTTCCCTTTGCTTTGACGGTGAAGACCAGGACCTCTTCATCATTCACCTTAGACAACTCCTCCCCCCAGATTCCTTCTCCACCCTCCAGTGCGCCTCCGCCATGTTTGACGGTCTTTCCACTGCTATTTGGGAGGCTTCCCATTTCTCTTTTCTGCACCATACCACTTCATTGATCCCTTTACGACGATTGCAAGTCCTTTCACTGCACTTTGCGCACAGCCTCCGCCCTCCACCCGACTTCCTTCACCTAGCTGAAAAACTCCTACTGCCAGTTCCTCCACTACAAGAAGTGTGTCTTCATCATGCATCGGAGTAGAACCCTTTGTGCCTCGCTCATGCAGTCAGCCAAGGTTTAATCCAATAAGGGGTTGAAACCTCGTTGTAATGTGATCTTTGTTGTAAACATAATCTGAATGTGTGTTAATAGTTTAAAATTTTGTGTGTGTTTTGCCCTAGTTTTGGGCATGACACCCTTTGTGCTTTGCTCATGCAGTCCCCCAAAACCTTCTAGCGCACCCTCTTTCCTCGCCAGTCCCCTATCTCCCTCGCTTTGGATCATAGCTCTTTGATTTCCCATACCACCACTCTTTATGATTTTCCCGTTCAGCCTTCCATCCTTGTCACCCCTCCCCCCCACTGCCATCTTTTCACCTACACCTACGTTAGGGAGGCTATCAGATCCTTGAACAACAGTAGGGCTGTTGACGAGGAAGGGTTCCAAGTGGAACTCTTCAAGTACGACATTACGGTACTAGGTTCTTTCCTCACCGACCTTTTCAACAGGGTGGTTTATATGGGGTTCCCTCCCTCTTGGTCACGACATATCATCCATCCGATACACCAGGCGAGCCTTGTCTCAAATCCCACCAATTACAGGGCTATCATGGTTGGACATACTTTCTCTAAATTGTACACCATAGTTTTGCACACTATTGTCTTTAGGGAGTTGGATCAGCATCAGAGGCGGGCTAGAGGGTAGGTTGGTTTCAGATCAAACTATCAGACTATGGACCACATCTTGACTCTTAGGCCATTATTGAGGAACATTGCTCCTCGAAGGTCTACTGCTGCTTTATGGATTTTGCAAAGCTTTTGCTTCTGTGTCGGGGATGGCCCTTTTCCAGAGAATCCATGACATTAGTATTTTTGAGACTCTTGACTGCCATAATGAGACTCTACAAGATGGTTGTTGGTCGTATTAGGACCCCTCAAGGGGTTTTGGATTTCACTTGGAGCACCATTGGGGTGAAGCAGGGTTGCCCATTGTCCCATACCTTGTTTGGGCTCTATATCGATGAGCTGGAGGAGTTTCTTTAGGAGCACTCGCTTTCGGGGGATGGTTGTTGCTTACACCTGGTTTTGATTTCTATCTTTCTCTTTGCAGATGATGTCCTCCTGGCTTCCTCTTTGGAGGGTTTGCAAAGACTTCTTGATGGTCTTGCTTCTTTCTGCGACTCACAACAATTGACAGTTAACCTGGGTAAGACTAAGGTGATGGTCTTCAATGGTTTTAATACCTGTCACCTCCACTTCTTTTCCCAGGGTGTTGAGGTGGAGATCTCCTCTTCGTACACATCTCTGGGGGTCAAGTTCTCGGGCCTTGGCTTCAACATGCGACCGACCCGTCAACCTCGCATAAACAAAGGGTATGGTTCTTTGGCCCTTCTGGAGAGACAGTTTTTTCGTCATCACTTTTAGGACACCACGTCCAAGATGATCCTTATGGACACACTCTAATTAGACTGACGGTGCTGTATGGCTTAGTTGTTTGGGGCCCCTCTTTTGCTTGAGTTAGACTGGGTCTCGGTGGAGTGGGTGTAGATCCTCCTTCAGCGCATCATCAGATGCAATTAGTACACCCCTCATAGTATTGTCCTTGCTGAGCTTGGTGCCCACCCTTTCAGACTAGGTACCATCATCAATGT
>MU225464.1:2499799-2510954 GCA_018584345.1 Thuja plicata
TTCCTCTTATAAGTCCATGTTCTGCAGACTGAATTCCTTTTATCTTGCAAAGGCATATATCTGAATTATGTCTGCCGATCATGAAAGCTTCAACAACCTTTTCATTATGAAACCTCACAGGCAGGTAAGGACCCTGCTCTGATACCATGTTAGATCAGCATGTTTTTATTCAATTGTTGTATCACCACCAGTAGGAGATTAATGCCCTTTCACCAAGGGACGTGTCTTATCAATGTTAATGTAAATAGATTTATAGCAAATAAAAAATAAATGCAAATTTTATTTTGTATATTCACTAATATATGTCTTTTCTTTTGAGGTATCCAGCAAATAAAAGATTTTGAATTCATAACTGTTATTTCAAGTATTAATACACAATGAGAATATGGAAGTATTACAAAACAAATGCTGATAGAAATACTTTTAAATTACTTGCTGATCGAATATGAGAAGACTTGCATTCGATGCTGTATATGCTTGTCTTGTTTGATCATGAGAAGCCCATATATATATGTGGAGACATGTTGATCAATAGACATGTCTCCACGTGTGGAGACATGTCTCTCCATCAACATGTCTTCCATGATAACTAAGCATAAACAATAAATTGTACCGATTTGTGTCTAACCGATCAGTGATTGTGTTTACCTCAAACTGATACTAATTGGTGATTGCATATTAACCGATACCAATTGGTATTGATGCCAAATCAAACCAATACTAATCGGTGATTTTATATTAACTGATATCAGTCGGTATCGATGCCAAATCAAACCGATACTAATCGATGATTGTATATTAACCGATATCAATCGGTATCGATGCCAAATCAAACTGATACTAATCGGTGATTAAATAACAATGGAATCGATGAAGCATATCGATAATCAGATTTGATGTCATTTGATCCTTTTAAAATAACAAACGAACGATTAGTTAATTATATTAATAATATGAGAATATATTAATATTAATTTTTTCTCAATTATGAATGTACGAATATATATCAATATGTATAATAATAATATCTATTATTATTAATATATATAGTGGTATGTGCATAATTTAGTCTATTCTCAATATATTAATATAAGTGATAGCTATTTTATTTGATTGAAGCTACAAACATCAACACTCCCTCTTAGCTAGGGAAGAAAAAATTCATCAAGATGCAAATCACAATAAATCCATTAATTGTGAAAGAGAGGAGATATTACCTCACCGTGATATCGGAAGATATGGTATATACAAGAATATCAAGTCACATGATATTCACCATAGCTCACAAATATCCATGGTATGTGCACTGACATCACGTCTCATGATGTCTACCATATGGATATTGAATCATGACATGTCCACGAATACTATGTCACATAATATCCACCATGAAGATCTCTAAATCATCTATGGTTTGTTTAATGATATCAGCCTTATGATATCTACCATGATGTCTAAGAGATCCTAACCATCATGACATTTCCACAAATATCAAGTCACATGATATCCATCATGATGGAGAGATTGGATATTGCAAAGTCGTCACCTTACAACATCAATTTACAAGTGTACATTGTCGAAAAGTCGTCATCTTTCTTCAATGTACACAGGAGGGGCCCATTAAGTCATGGAGTCACACACATGATGAATAAAAGAGTTTACACATTAAACATCTTTTATATATTAGTGCAAATAGAAATACAATTTAGACTCAATCTCAAATTACATTATCAACCATACCAAGTTTATCTCGAAAGTGTTCAACTTTTGTCCTGGAGAGAGGCTTGGTGAGGATGTCTGCAGCTTGATCACCAATACTAATATACTTCAACTGAATCGCATTCCTTTCTACCATGTCTCTAACACAGTGATAAGGAATCTCAATGTGTTTAGACCTATCGTTGAACACTGGATTCATAGAGAGCTTGATACAACTCTGATTGTCACAATGGATGACTGTGGGTTCCAAGGGTTGTCCAAACAGTCCTACAAGAAGCTTTCTGAGCCACTCAACTTCCCTTGCACTCATGGAGGGAGCAATGTATTTTGCTTTTGTGGAGCTCTGCGCAACAGATGATTGCTTTCTGCAAATCCACGAAATCATCGTTGATCCCAAACTAAAACAATATCCTGATGTGCTCTTCCTGTCAACTACAGTTCCAGCCCAATTTGAATCTGTGTAACCGTGAAGGTAAAGCTTTACTTGCTCATATTTAAGACCATATCGAATGGTTCCTCGAAGATACCTCAAGATGTGTTTTGCTGCAACAAGGTGTATCTCTTTCGGTTCACACATAAAGTGGCTGAGTGTATTCACAACATAACAAATATCAAGCCTGGTGTTGACCAAGTACATTAGGGATCCAATAATCTGTCTGTAGAGTGTAGGATCTGCAAATTCTGAGTCCATAGCAGCTTCCTTTAGTTTATGCAAGTTTGTTTCCATAGGTGTGGACATTGGTATACACTCCAACAGTCCAAACCTCTTTAGAATATCAACGGTATATTTTCCTTGACTTAGAGTGATGTAATTTGCATGTTGCCAGACCTCTAAACCAAGAAAGTAGTGAAGGATTCCCAAGTCCTTCATTTCAGACTCTGAGTCTAAATCCTTTTTGCATTGGGTGATTAAGTGATCCTCTTCAGTGATTAGTAAATCATCAACATAAAATAAGAATTACCATGTCAACATTTGTTACCTTGAAGTAAAGGTTGGGATCTACATCATTCTTGGAGAAGCCTAATCCCAGGAGGTAGTGATCAATTCTTTCATACCAAGCTCGGGGAGCTTGTTTTAGACTATATAGTGCTTTCTTTAGTTTACAGACATGAGATTCAACATTGTGAATAATGAACCCTTCTGGCTGCTCAAGATATACTCCTTCAATAGTTCCATTCCAAAAAGCTGTCTTCATATCCATTTGGTGAATTTTCCACCCTTTTGATGCGACAATGGCTATAATGGTTCTGACAGATGTATATCGTGCAACGGGTGCAAAGGTTTCTTCGTAGTCAATGCCTTCTTTCTGTGAGAACCCTCTAGCTACAAATCTAGCTTTGTGTTTCTCAATACTACCATCCGCTGCATGCTTTATTTTGAAGAGCCATTTGGATGATACCACTGACTTGCCTTTAGGTCTAGGTACAATGTCCCAGACATCATTCTTAATGATGGATTGATACTCTTCTGTCATGGCATCTTTCCACACATGTTGTTCTAAGGCTTCTTCAACATTTGCAAGTTCTGCATTTATGATCTCGCTCATGAATGCCACATAGTTAGAAAATCTGTGAGGTCTTTTGCTCTCTCGAAAGGTTCCTTTTGAGGGTGCAAAGTTTTCAGCTTCCTGGGTTGCCTTTCTGGCCCAAAGGGGTCTCTTTCGGTTTGTGTTGATAGGTTCTTCTAATGGAGCAATGTGAGCATCAGTTTCTACTTCAGAAAGAGCCTCCCTTTGAACCTCAGGAGCAGGATCCTCTTCCATGTTTTTAGGAGGATCTTGATTTTTTAACTCAAGGGAGCTTATAGACCTTTTGAAGGCAATGTCTTCTTCAAATGTTACATCTCTGCTAAGTTCATTATATTTTTGACCAGGAATGTAGATTCTATAAGCTTTAGAGGTTTCACTATACCCCACAAATATTCCCTTGTTTCCGGAAGGTTCTAGTTTGGTCCTCTTTTCTTTAGACACATGAATGTATACAAGACAACCAATGATTTTTAAGTCGCTGAAGTCAGGTTTATACCTGTGAAGACTTCTTCTGGAGTTTTGTTGTCTAGGAGTGAGTGAGGGCATCTATTTTGGATGTAGACGACTGTTTGAGAGGCTTCAACCCAAAATGAGGTTTCCACATTTTGATCAAAATTCATAGCTCTAGCAACCTCTTCTATCGTCCTATTCTTTCTTTCAGCTACTTCGTTTTGTTGAGGGTTGTAGGGTACAGTGAACTCCCTCTTAATCCCGACATTTACACAAAAATCTTTAAATACATCAGAAGTATATTCCCCCCCCATTGTCTGTTCTAAGTGTTTTGATTTTCTTCCCTGACAAGTTTTCTACAAGGGCCTTAAATTTCTTAAATCTCAAAAGAATTTCTGTAGACTCCTTATTTTTTAGAAAATAAATCCAAGTCTTCTGGGAGAAGTCATCAACAAATATTACATAGTACGAAAACCCCCCATAGAGGGTATAAACATGAGTCCACATAAATCTGAATGAATGAGTTCTAATACATTATTACTTTTGCTAGAACTATTTTGTAAAGTTCCCTGTAGTGTTCTTACCTAGGGCACAACCCTTGCAGGTTCCTTCATGGTTGTGGTTTAACTTAGGCATGCCATTCACTATATTCTCTATGGAGGGTAGAGCATGGAAATGAAGGTGTCCTAGTCTTCTGTGCCAATCTCGTTTGAGCTTGAACTTTCATGAAGGAGGGCTTGAGAAGGAGTAGTGCTTAGCTTGTAGAGGGTTCCATGCCTAACTCCTATGGATAGAGCCTTCTTGACGATGGAGTTATTTGACCATGCCAAAACATTTCCTTCCATTAACGTTATTTTGTACCCTTTGTCTTCAAGTGCTGAGATGGACACAAGATTCCTTTTTACCCCTGGTATGAACATAACTCCAGTGAGTTGAAGTGATATGCTTGACTTCAGATTTATGGTGCAAGTTCCAACCCTTTTAACATGATAGTTAAAGTTATCTCCGATGGTCACCTCCTCATCATAATTTTCCACAAGATTATCTAGGTGTTCTGTGTATCTTGTGATATGGTAGGATGCTCCACTATCAATCACCCTAGTGTTGGAGCTGTTGGATGTTTGGCTTGACAAGGCTGAATAGAAAACATACTTCTCAGAGTATTTTTCCGGGCTAGTCTTTCCAACTTTAGCAAATGAGGCTTGTTGTTTTGTTCTATTTGGACACTTCATGGCATAATGTCCATATTGATCACATCTGAAACACTGCACTTGTGACATGTCTCTTCTCTTCTTGGAGGAGCCTTTTTCATTTGAACCCTTATCATTCTTCCTTTTGATGTTTTTCTTCTTCCCCTTGTGGGATTTGGAGTATAATACATGGATGTCTTCATTTGTAGAGTCTTGATTTATTCCTTTGGTGATTAGTCTTGATTCCTCTTGAATACAATCCAATTTTAGTCTATCAAAGTTTGGGAATTTGGAACGTGCACTTATTCCTTGAATAAAAGATTCCCAAGATTTTGGAAGACCATTTAGGGCTATCATTGCAATTTCCTTGTCTATTTGATGACCTATGGTGGACATTTGGTCCTTCAATTCAGTGATCCTCATGAAATAGGACGTAATTGTCTCTCCTTTATTCATTTTCATATGGTGAAGTTGATTTTTCAGAGTGAGTGCTCTGCTAGTGTTATTTATCTCAAACATGTTTGCTAGGGCTTCGAACATGTGGTATGCAGTATCATATTTTGCAATAATATGGACTAAGTGATCTCTAACTGCATCCACTATTATTTTCATAGCCTTTCCATTATTTTTAGTCCACTGAATTTTCTCATCATTATCATTTGTTTCTAGTATATTCTCCCTTACAAATGAGTCTAATTCATTTTCTCTCAAAGTGAGTACGAGTCTAAATTTCCATGAAACAAAGTTTGTGGCTTCCTCAAGACGATCTTCGAATCTGACTCCACTTGTCATTATGTAGAGAGGAATGTGATTATACTAAGTTTATAGTTTTAATCAGTTTGCTATCTTCAATCTAATCGGATCTTCCTTTGTCTAAAGCTCTGATACCATGTTAATGTAAATAGATTTATAGCAAATGAAAAATGAATGCAAATTTTATTTTGTATAATCACTAATATGTCTTTTCTTTTCAGGTATGCAACAAATAAAACATTTTGAATTCACAACTGATATTTCAAGTATTAATACATAATGAGAATATGGAAGTATTACAAAACAAATGCTGATAGAAATACTTCTGAATTACTTGCTGAACGAATATGAGAAGACTTGCATTCGATGTTGTATATGCTTGTCTTGTTTGATCATGAGAAGCCCATATATATTTGGAGACATGTTGATGAATAGACATGTCTCCACACGTGGAGACATGTCTCTCCATCAACATGTCTTCCACGATAACTGAGCATAAACAATAACTCGTATCGATTCATGTCTAACCAATCGGTGATTGTGTTTACATCAAACCAATACTAATCGGTGATTGTATATTAACCAATATCAATTGGTATCGATGCCAAATCAAACCGATACTAATCGCTGATTAAATAACAATGGAATCAATGAAGCATATCGATAGTCAGATTTGATGTCATTCGATCCTTTTAAAATAACAAATGAATGATTAGTTAATTATATCAATAATATGAGAATATATTAATATTAATTTTTTCTCATTACGAATGCACGAATATATATCAATTTGTATAATAATAATATCTATTATTATTATATATATTGGTATGTATATGTATGTGCATAATTTAAACCGATATCAATCGGTATCGATGCCAAATCAAACTGATACTAATCGGTGATTAAATAACAATGGATTCAATGAAGCATATCGATAATCAGATTTGATGTAATTCGATCGTTTTAAAATAACAAACGAATGATTAGTTAATTATATTAATAATATGAGAATATATTAATATTAATTTTTTCTCAATTATGAATGTACGAATATATATCAATATGTATAACAATAATATCTATTATTATTATATATATTGGTATGTATATGTATGTGCATAATTTAGTCTATTCTCATAATATTAATATAAGTGATAACTATTTTATCTGATCGAAGCTACAAACATCAACAATCAAGACATATAGATTGTTTAGAATAATATAATATAATTATACTACTAATATAATTATATTATATTATTAATATAATTTTTATATTATTAATCACAATATAATTATTATATAATAATTATATTATAACAACCTTTGTGATATTTATGTGGGCCTGAGGATTTTGACCACAACTACAATAAAATCAACACTCCCTCTTAGCTAGGGAGGAATCCTTATCAAGTCATAATGAACGTATCATGATGGTTCACCATAAACATTACAATGAATTTTACATATCTTCATATAATATGTTCTCGGATATAACCTCGTGATATTGAACATGACTGCTTGGCATGTCCTCGGATATCACCTCGTGATATTCAACATTAGATTATGTCAAGTTCTCGGAAATATAACATCAAAACAATTTACATTTTCCTCCTCCTAGCTCTAGGAAAAACTAAGGGAGAGGTAGAGGGTCTAGTCCTAGGAGTCAGTTGTGGTTGCACCTCCTCGCTTGGCACGACTCGCTGTGCTAAACCTCTATCTTGGATGTAGATGTTGTTGGCATTGACAATGACTCCTCATCATCCTCAACCTCCTCATCCTCCTCAACGTCATCTAGTTCGAATCCATCCCCCTCCATAGCTTGCCTCTCCAAGTCATAGATCTCATCCTCTGTAAACAATGGAGACTGCTCTTGTGATGTCCAATTACTATAAGGATCTATATCATCCAAAGGTATTGGACCAGTTAGTGTTTTTTCTAACTTCCTTGTGTGCAACTAAAGATTATATTGCACAATGACAAGGTCATTGAGGCGTTTTTATGTTAACCTGTTCCTCTTCTTTGTAAAACAATGAAAAAATCAATAAAAATGGTCAAAAAATGGTGTTAAATTTTGTTCATTAGACTCTAAAGCAATTTAGATTACCTAGCAAATGCCATTATTGAGCTTCTATAAACCTAGATTTAACAAAAAGTATATAAAATGATTTAAAAAACAAAGAAAAAATTGGAAAACCTACCCGGGAATCCAATTTGCTTCGAAAGACACTTCAAATGTGCTTTAAATTCACTTCAGATTACTAAAACTGTTGCAAATGACCTTGGAGAAGCTTGGGAGGCTGTTTTTTCTCTTGAGCAGCATAAGAAAGCACAAAAAGATGATTTGAAACTCACTTTTTGCTGTTCTAGGTATTTAATTCTGCCGCAGCTGAGTTTTTAACTCGGACTTGCTGAGTTTTTGATAAATACTGTATGAGTTTTTCTGTGAGAAAATGTCGTAAAGACTTGTTGAGCAAAAAAACTCGCGAGTTTTTGACTTATTGGCGAGTAATTTGTGAGTTTTGCAGCTATGGTTATAACAATTTTACCCGAGTGTAATTTTGATCTTAATAGTGATAGAAACCATTTTGAAAACAATTTTTCTTGAAGTAAAAACTATAGTATTAAATGGAAGGTAAAATTTTATTTATAATAAAATGTAGACAAAGGTGCAGTATAAGAGGAATAATTTGTATAATAAGGATCGATGAAGCTTTGATACCAAATGCAATTCACCTTTTCACCCAAGTAAAACATAGCAACATAATAGTTATCCCACAAATATATTTTATCCCACAAATATATTAACCATTGAACTTTAATAAATGTTAATGTGTACCAATAATCAAAGGATAGAACTGTTGTAATATTAATCTGCAATAGTAAATAAATAAATGAAACAAGGACTGCAAATAAAATTGATTAATACATATCTGTAAATCATTGAGAGACTTTTATCTGGTAGACAGAGGACTAGTTACAGGCGGACAGGCAGAGAATCAGTTGTAGGTACTGACTTTTTGTAGGCAAGAAGCACTTCAGGAGGACACAATTCTTATCTAGAATTAAAAAACATAGCCCTGGCCAGGACACTACTAGGTGGATGCTGTACCTCGAGTTGGACACACGCTGTGCGCCCCTTCTCCAATGCTCAATGCGTAGCTAAAGAACTCAACTACACCCTCTCGCGAGCCCTTTGTAATTATTCCTTTTCTCTGTACTATCCTACATATCTCTATCTTTATCCTCTATTTTTTTTTGTTGGAATGTATTATGTTTAGCAAAGGATTTTGTGCTCAAAATTTAGGAAGATGTATCACAGAGAAAATAGTGAATATATATTCTCCTATTCAAGAAGTTGGAAGGAGAGAGCAATCAATATAGGCTTGCATCGATATGTGTAGTAAATATAGAGAGATGAACAATACTCTAAGTTACCGGTTCGGGTTAGGGGATGGGTGCGGGTACGAGAACCCGGTACATGGGTACGTGAAATTTTTTTAGGGGTTTGGGTACGTATGGGTACGCGTGTATATATATATATATATGTTCATTATATATACAAAAAAATAAGAGAAATATTCAAATTCTAAAACTAAATCATTTCATAGTATGATACTTGATCATTGATCAATGCCAAATGCCAAAGATAAATATTAAATGCCAATTGATAGTGGAAAAATATTTGAATAAGCCATATCAATGATATCATATATGTCTATGTTCACAATTCAATGAAAATCATTACAATTACTGAATTACAAAATGTAGTCATGAAATATGATTCAATGTTAATCAATCATCAAAGGGATAATCAAAAAAATCATCCTCTATTGGATTTTGATGGACTGCAAGATCAAGATCATCATCATCATTTGAAACCAAAGCTGTTCCACTTGCACTAGATGCACCAGGTGGTATGTCGTCATCATCATCCACATCAACCATAGTGGCTCTTGCAAGATCCTGAATGGTTGCATCGAAGTCAGCGGACTTAGGTGCTACATCCCAAAGCTTCGTTGCCCCCTTTTTGTATTGGAGATCCTTACGTGACACAAGACACAAATTGGAATGAATAAACACTAAGTCTTTAGCTCTCTTTGTAGCCAATCGATTACACTTCACTGAGTGGATAAAGGAGAGAAAAGCTTGCAACCTAGAGGGAAAACCAACAAAAAAAAAATGCAAGATAATTTCAAGAATATTAAGTGTTAAATTCTACAATACATGCAGCAAGAAAATACAAAAAAAACTTATTTGTGAGAGGATCTTGATTGCAAGAGGTTGGAGGTTCATGTAATCTTGACCACGGATGCACCACCATGTAGTAGCATCCATTTTGGATTGGTCTTTGACAACACAAGGGGTCTGTTTTTTTCCTGAGACAAACAATCCAAATTCTTGCCTAACAATTGACTCCACTTCTGGATCTTTGAAGAGTCTACTAAATGTCCGCTTGTACCCAATAACAACTTCAAAATCTCTATATGGTGGTACTCTCCCAGGGATAGAAAGTACAAAAGTGCTATAGTACCTCAGAGATAGGGCATATGCAAGGAGGTGCAATGAGGTGGTCATCTTGTTCCAATGATGTAGAATAATTGCTTCCACCCTTTTGTAAAAGGTTTTTTCAGGATCATTCTCTCTCCTTTGTATTACCTGGGATATCAAATGATGTAAGTTATCTTGATGTAAGCTATGTCGATTTAGATATCTCTCAATAAACAAGGATAGTGGAATGTATTATAACTTACCATTTTTATTTTCTCCCACATTGTGTCAATGGTATCATAGGCATCCCCCAAGCATGGTGCATCTGTATCAACAAACTGAAGCATAGACGTGATAGGTTCGGTGAATTCCAATACATAATCCACACGAAGCCACCAATCGTCATCCAAGATCAATGCTTTGACCTTTTGGGCCCTCTCTAAATTTGATTGCTTCCATATACCCCATTGGTTGCTAATAACCATTTGACTTAATGTCTCTTTCACCTTCACTAGTCGTCTCAAAATAATTGTGTGAGATGCAAACCGGGTCTCAACAACCTATTGTGAGGTTTTCACACCATCGCCCCATTGTAAATGGGGACCCCCTCTTTTGCAAGCAGTAGGAGTAGTGGTCTTAGGTAGTCTTTGTTGGCGATAGTTTTCAAGCCCCTTGGTCTAGCGAGTGAAGTTTGAAAGTTGGTTTTGGGCAATTTTGGCCTGCTGAGAAGTCAAGTCTGTCTGGAGCATGGGCAAGAGTTGTGCTAAATCTTTCAGGAATATGGGATAAAAAACCAATGGATTCGTGATGAAACAAGTGTAAACCCCCTGAGAATCCTTGTTCCAGCTTCAATTTGATCTTAGAAAGTCGAAATTGATTGTGGGAGGTAGCTCTGTTGAATCCTGAAATTTGGCTAAGTCCTGAAATATTTTAAAAACCCCCAAAATCTAGAATCTGCACCTTAACTCCTATGAAGCTGAAACCTATCTCAAACATCCTGGAAGGTATTTATACAAATAT
>MU225464.1:2516155-2556946 GCA_018584345.1 Thuja plicata
TGTTCATAACTTCATACTTATAACTTTCCATTGTTCTTGTTTTCAAAGCACTATGTTATGAATCTATGATATTTCTTAATAATTATTAAATTATATTAAAAAAAAAATTGCCATCTCCAAGTACCCCAGTCTCCTGTTTTTGAAAAAGGTGTACCGGTACCGGTACCGGAGACCTCAAAGTCTCCCCGTCTCGGGGTAACACTGTTAATAACACATTTAAAATATGTAAATAATGGAAAAAAATATTTTATTCAATTATGTAAAACATGACATGATTTAAATTTACCTTCAACAATTCCAATTTTGAAAAATTTCTGAAAATTGCTTGTGACGTATGGTGGCTTGTCACAAACATCTGGATCTCCTCAACCCCCTGTTATATTTCTTTCACCCACTCTATTTGGTGCCAATTGCTTGCATCACCAAATTGAGAGAGTGTATGGTGCACAATGTCCAAAAGATGTGCTCATATCTTGCCTCTACCAAAACACCTACAACCCTGCAAACTTTTGCATTGTCCATAATTACTTGGACAACATTTTCATTACCCACCATCTCTATGGAGTCAATGAGAATCTTGGAAATGAACTCTGCATCTTTCACTTCCCCTTCACAATCAACTGCCCTAAAAAACATTGCCCCCTTGGGGGACATTGCAATAACATTGATCAATGGACGGTTTTTGCAATCTTTCCATCCATGTAAACAATAAATACACCTGAAACACTCCAAGAATCTCTAATTGGTTTCAATTGGGCCTCTACATTTTTCCTTTCATTTTGCAATAAGGTGGTACACACCTTCTCATACCTAGGACCTGTGTAACTAGGAGGTGCATTATTTATTGCTGACACCATGTCTCGCCGATATGGTGATCTCATCAAATTGAATTGAAGACCATTGGCATAGAGGCAACGTGCAATTTTGTCATCAATGATATCTCATGCCTCCATTTTAAATGTCCTCTCTAATGGACCTCTCTTGTGGGTGGGGATTGGTTGTTCTTCATCTTTGTCTTCAGTAGAAGGCGTAGGCAAGAAGGGATGTCTGAAGGTCATAATTGTTTGAGAGAGTAATGTCATTGCTTTTTTCTTTTTGGAACTATAACCACCTTGTTTTCCTTTTGCAATCAATTTGTCAACATCTTCTTGCTCTTTTATAAATGTTTCTATTTATACAACATGCAACCCCTTCTTATCTGGGCCCTCACACATATTAATCCCTTTACCACTAGGGCCTATAAAATCAAGTTTCACTCGGTATTAAGGGCTATTAAATTGTACATTGCAAAAATTACGCTTCCAAACAAAGCCCCCACCAACAAGAATTTGTGAAATTCTTGTGGTATGTCTCCATAAAGGAGATCCTCTATCAATTTTGAATTTTTGACGTCCCTCCCCACCCACTGAACTTTGACTACTAGCCATTGTTGCATTCTATAAAAAAAAGTGGAAAAAAAATCATACTTAAAAACTTCACAAACTTGAAAAAGTCTATTAAAAACTTGAAAAAAAATCATCAAAAGACTAAAGAATAGAGTTTAAATGCATACCTTAAACACTTAAATCTCCTTTGTGGAAGCTATTTGGCACTCCACAATCGATCTCCTTCAAATACAATCACCTTCCTTCAAAATGCCAAGATGGAGAGAAAATATTGTGAGAGCAAAATGAGAGGAAAAAATGAAATGGAAGTGTGTTTAAAGGCCACATATTGGGCCGTAAAAAATAAATGTTTTTAAAATTGTTTTGGGCCCACTTTTCCTTGAGCGGGCCTGTCGGTGCACTTGGGTCCGCACTGGGTGCGCGCCCAGCGTTGTGGGCACTCGGACGTACCCACAGCGCTGGGGGCGGACCTTGTGTGCACCCAACAGGTACCCACAGACGTACCCATATCAGGTGCGTACCTGAACTTGGTACAGGGCCTGTGGGTACAGACCCGTTAACGTAGACAATAAGAGATACATTCAAACTTGTGTTCCATTTTATGAAAATAGCTACATATTTATGATCTTTGAGAAGAGGCAAGTAAATTGTTGTATGAAGAACAAAAACTCAAGAAGAGCCTTCTCAAAAGAAAATAAGTAAGTTAAATGAGATAAATTGATATTTATAGTATGTATTGTAAGTATCTAGTATGAGATAAATTTGTGATTGGTCATACTTATTTGTGAATGTTTTTGTTGCCAGAAGGCATATCTTACATCTAGTATAAATGGTGTTTGAATAGAACCTGTTTTAAAATGGACAGGTCTTGATTTGTTTGCGATTTCATAAAAGAGTATTATATCACATGCACATACATATTTTTTTGATTCCATTGTCAATCATTGAAACATAATCTTCTTGTGAAGTTATCTAAATTTAGTTTTAGTGTTGCTAATTTATTGGTCATAATTTGTTGATTTATTCTTTGATAATGTTGGGAAATTTGATTGTGTGGTATCTTATTTAGTTAATGGAGGAAAACTTGTAGATAAATTCAATATACTAAGATTTTATGTTTTTGGTTGAGCTACAGAGAGCAAGTGAAAGAGTTATAGTTATGAAACAGGAGCTTGAGGTTCTTGGGAACAAGATCAGAGATATGTGCAACTTTTATTGTGGATTCCTGAAACTTAAAGATTATACAAACAAGGAGGAAATTACAAAAATGTTGAAAATTCATGTTGAAAAGCGATCACTAGCTACCCTTATTCTTAAGGACATCCAAGTAGGTTACTTTTGCATTATTATGAATTCAAGTATTGTATTTCATCAACTATCTGCTGCGTTTTCAATTGGGAATAAACTATTCAAATTTGCATAATTAAATAATGCTCATCTATATTGCAGCTTTGGATTGTTAAGGACATAAAATGTAAGCCTGGCAATCATTTTATTGAGCTTGCTTACTCCAATCTTCTATACCAGAGGTACAGCAACCCATATTGATCTTATAAATAATTTGGACACACCTAATAGTTTTCCACAGCTCATCTGGGTAACCTGTGAAGTGTCTTCTAGAAAAGCTCTGGCAAAGGTTTTTCAATAATGGCTTTTCAGTGAAAATATTCGTGTTCCCATATATCTAATAGTTACTAGGTTAACCTACAAATCATGAATTAATACACTTCAAAATAAATGTTTTTGTTGTAATTGATCAAGGTTTGTAATTGAGGGAGATGGCCCAGATGCAAATGTTTTGGCTAGTAATAGGCTGGATAAGAAGACTGTCGAGAAGGTATGTATTTGAACTATTTCAAATTAGATGGTAGTAGAACTTATTTAGCTGGTTTCTCACTAATTTTCTTTTTTAAATCCAGGTCTTTCCCTTATTGAATGCTATTGAAGCCTTTGGATTTGTTCTGGAATTGAAGCAAAGTCTCAAGATTGGGGGGCTTGGAAGTATTTCCCAAGTAGTTGCGGTAAAAGTTTCTCCCTTGTTAGTTTAATTGTTTTTCCTTTATTTAATTTGTGGAATTTTTTTTTATGCCATCTAGTTTCATTGATAATGGCTTATATAATAAAACACTGGAAGTGTTATTGTGTTGTGTTCATAGTGTGAGTTTGATTGTTCAATGAGTCCACTTCAATCCTTTTGTAAGATGTAAGGCGGCTTATGCCACTTTTAAAAATGTGTTTCTAGTAAAAATTCTTTATCGTTTCTCTTCTTCTCATTAGAACAACTTCTGTATACATGTAATCATAGTTTGTAGACTCGGAGAGTACTTGGCAAGCCCAAAATTTTCAATTCGGAGAAAACAAGGCAAATACCAGACAAAACTCAGCAACTTAGCAAGTACTAAAAATAAAATCTCTTAAAAACCATTTTTTTTTTGTAAAATTCTATTACAAAATGTATTAAATTAATAATTGATATCTCAAAAGAGAAAATGCATGATTTTATAGCAAAAACATGTGAAAAATGCATTTTAACCAACATTTTACCTGCATTGACATTTTACCCACATTTTTTGTGTCTATAAAAACATGAGAATTAAAATTGTGAAAACTTCCCCATTAGAAAAATTAGACAATACTCAGCAACTCGGAGAGTACTCGCAGACTTTGCAAACTATTAACATACATTGCTGTGCATTTAAATCAGATTAAATTAAGAAACAATTAATGAATCATAATACATTTGACAGTTAACATACTTATGCCCCAATTACTTACATTTTTCCTTATTATCAACCCTAAGGAGGATGGGGATTTACTTGTCACAGGGCACTTGGAAACCAATCTACAAGCAAGCTCCCTCAAGGCTTTAAGTCCCTATCCATATCCCATCTTGGGATTCACCTACCTTGTGAGGATTCACTCCGCGTCTCCCTAGCAAAATTTATCCTCTTAAGGGGCAATAGCGAGCGATTAAGGAATAAGCTAGGAGTCTACTAACTTCAAATGGATTATGTATAGTTATGAATGAAATACAACATAACTGATATATATATATATATATATATATATATATATATATATAATTTTGCTATTATTAATAGATATAAATGCTACATGTATATTAGACCACTTCCCTAACCCTAATGGAGGATGGTGGAATTACTTTTCTAGGGTGCTTCGTAACCATCTACAAGCAGGCTCCCTCATGGTTTCAGGAACATAGGTTTATACCCTTCAAGGCTTCATAAACACATGTCCTTACCCCATCTTGGGACTTACCTTTCTTGTGAGGAATTACTCCGCCTTTCCCTATACAAACCTCCTATCCTTACAAAGGCATTAGTGGAAGACAGGACTAGGCCATTAATTATATTGGTCTTTTGTGTATTACGAATGTATATGCATATAAGTGGGATTAAGTATTACTGTCATATAAATCCGAATTCCAGTATTATGCATATATTCCAAGACCACAATATATGTATTTGAATTTGCTGTATTTCTTTTCTTATTTCTTCCCTTGATGAATAAAATAATAGTTTCTGATCTTCCCCTGTTTGAATGTGTTTGATCTTGGTATTATATCTCTTAAGCGGAAAGGATGGTATCCTTTGGAAAGCTATGAGACACCTCTCTTCATATTCGGACTTCTTCATAACTATTGGTTTACTTCCAAACAATACCGATTATGTTTCATATTATGATTTCTGCATTATTGATATTAAGTAATTGCTGTCTTTGAATATGTTGACTCACCCTTGGTCAATATTCTTTGACCACTCCTTATTAGAGACAGTAGTTTCTCTTAATCACATTTGCAAATCCTACCTATTTAATACTTAATGGTTTAGTTTAAATGCTGCCACCGATAATGCGATTATCATCGATTCTCTTTGGTAGCGAGACGTTCCGTAATAATTATTATTGTGCACCTCTCTGAAAGAGATAACTATTATATCACCTCCTCAATCAACCAATTACTATTTAATTAGTGACTCTTTAGTTATGGTTGAGTCAACTTTTAATATTCCGATCTCTTATGACTTTTGCCAGCTGCGTATTCTTCATGGTTTTCGGGTGGCTGCGATCTATCATCTATGTCCGCATGCAACAGTCTTTATTGTTATTACGATATTTTTATAGTTACTCCTCTAGCTTTGGTACTGTTAATCTTGGAACCTTAAAAGGCATATCCGGTGATAAATAATAATAATAATAATTATTTATTACTTCTCTAAGTCGCTGTCGTACCAAAATGCTAATTGATGTCTTCTCAAGGTATTGTCTTTAGTCGATCTGCTTGTTAACAATAACTGATCTGTATATCATATTACATTGGATCGTTGCATATTAGTGTAAATTGTTGCTCAGTCATGTGTTGATTACTGTCATCTAATCATTGTCTTCAATCTTATATTTATCAGTATGTCTTGGTCACTCTATTAATCTATGACCGTTATTGGATATATGTATGATTTATGATCATCGATTGCTTATGTTTGGCTTTTGATCTTAATAGGAACTACCGTCCCTGTCAGCATTGATTCATTCATCGATTGCATTCCCGTATTGTTCCATATCGCTTTTGTCTTAACCCAAAGCTTCTTCTCATGATATCGATATGTATTGACTATTATTTAGCAATGCTTGTGTTTAACCTCCTCATTGATCTCTTGATCCCTTCCTTGTCATGGTACCAGTAGACAATGCAGATTTGAAATCGATCTTGCCATTGGATAGCTTCTCAATGATAACTTACCCATAATCGATTTTTCACTTATCATCTTTGTGTTTCTATTTTCTTCATCATATTTGGGGATATCATCATTTCATTAATCTTAGTTATCTTGTAATTATATTAATTTATTTAGTTATATATATTAATATTTTATTTATTTATTATTAAATTCTATTTCAGAAAGGGGACATTACAATACGTGTTTTTGCATTTATTTGATTGCTAACATAACTTTTGACTAAGTGATTTCAAGAGTTCTGGAATTAATGGACAGACTACTGACTGATACTTAGAACATACACAAACTGCTAGTCTGAAAGGTTAGTCATACCCATCTCTATTTGAAGATCACTTTTGTGGTCATGGACTGAATCTCTCCCAAAGCTATTTTGAATGGAGTTGGAGTTGATGTGGTTTTTGTTCCTTGGTTCATTCCTATAAATTTCTATTTGAGCTCTTATTTTTCAGGGATATTTATTTCTTAGAAATTGGCCATGCTGCACTGCACATGCAGAGTAAACTGAAACTCATGTTAGCCATTTTTTCCATTCAAAACATGTGCAATTGGTTTGCATGGAGAAATACAGTGCAGTGAATTTTGGTATCAGTTTACGGCTTTACGATTAATTCCTTATTAACCTTCAAAATGATATTAATTGGAATATGTTTCTTTTGCAGGTTAGACAAAGGAAAAAGTTTCTCCTTTTAATTTGTTAGGTGCTAATGGATCGCCTTGTTGGTTTAGAGCTAGTATAGTCTTCTTGTTTATGACTGTCCTGTTGCAGAGTTTGTGAACTTGCAAGATTATTTTTGTAGTTTTCTTTCGTAGCATGGATTCTCTAGACTTTTCAGGTCGAAGTTCCTTGTAGTTGATGATGTTATTATTTTGTTTTTATTTGCTTAAATGATATGGTTATATATTTTTCTTCATATCATTAATTATGCTTCTGTTGAGTGAGGTAGAAATCAACAAGTTTTGTTCACAGAGCATTGTTAAACTAGGTTATACCAATGAATTTTTATATATTGATTTATAAACTAATTAAGTATTATAAACAACATCAAACATGATTGATACTAAATATAAAACAAATTCATAGATGCCAAACTATATCTACAAGGTAATTCCAAAGTAGGATAGGAAATCACAATGTACCTTCAAAATTTGAGACAAAGTGTTGTCCCAATTGTCTTGTAGCACCGTCATGATGTGCAATTCTATCTGTAGCTCGGCTGACAACTCTATCATAAGTTCTGCAACTGAGAAATTATTGTCATGAATGAGTGTCTTGGCATGTGTGATGCGTTTCTGCATTACATCCATGGGTGGTAGGAGTTGGCTCTGGATGGCTGAAAGAGACTCTCTAGTCCTTGCCTCTTCTCTCAACAACTCAGCTTGTAGATCAGTCAGGTATTTGATCTTCAACAAGTGTGCTGAGCTTGTGCTCGGATCAAGTGCCAATTGTTTTGCACTTTCCTTCAAATCTGCATCAATCTTTACTAACTTATTCTTTATCTCCACAGTAAAGTTAGAAGTATCACTT
The DNA here is from genome assembly GCA_018584345.1 of Thuja plicata. NCBI lineage: Eukaryota > Viridiplantae > Streptophyta > Pinopsida > Cupressales > Cupressaceae > Thuja > Thuja plicata. The sequence goes on from MU225464.1 coordinate 2,523,823, forward strand.
AACTTTACAAATAGTGCTACTACATTGGTCACGGTGGTTTCTAGAGTGCTAATAACATTGGTTAGCTGCACCTGGTCGATTGCAATCTTCTTTGCAACATTCTCTAGAACCTTGTTTTCAAACTTTCTTTTTGCTTTCTCAAGTAGCTTCTCTTGACCATTTAAGTCTCTATTAAACTTATGGACTAAGTCAACAAGTTGGTCCATAATGGAGTCATTCTCATTGACTTCAATCTGTAGTGTATCCTGGAATATGCCTTTTATATCTTCAAGCACTCTGTTCCTCTTTTTCTCTTCTCAGAGCTTCTTTTGGATTGCTCTTTTCTTCCATAGTTCTCCAAGTATATGCATTTGTTCTACAGACAAGTTGGAAAGATCCCAATTTGGAATCACAATGTCCTTTTCAAGATCAATCTCATCAGTATTCACTTCCTTCTCCTTACCTTTTATCTTGGGATTAGGTGAAGGAACAATTTCCTTACCTTTTCCATCCTCAACTTGTACCTCAGTATTCAATTGAATTAGGTCATTGACCTTTACTGTACCAATTATTGAATCAAAATTAACTGAAGAATCATTATTGCCCGAAGAAACATTTACCTTGTCCATCTGTAACTCGGTTGTGCTTGACCTAGTAATAGGTGGAGCCCGTTGCTCGGTTCCTATTGATTCTGATTTGGATTCTGTGGCCTCATCCTTGCTTGGAGACAATATGTTCTTGATAGGTGATTGGGGCAAGGATGCCACCACTTCAACTGCAATCTGCTCGGCATTAGACTCTTCAATTGTCTGTACCTTGGGTAATGTATCATCATTGGTCTGTTCCGGAGGATCTGTGCTCGGTACTTCTGCCTTATCATCTTCCTTGATTTCAAATATAGATTTCCATATTGTTGTGGCATGCTGCACTACATCTTCTATCTTTTTGTTCAGTATCTGGAAGGTTCTGAATCTGGGAGTATGATTGTTTTCAAATTTGGTCAGTGCCTCTTTTATTTCTTTGTTTTTCATAGCAGGCATGACTTCCCTTAAGGTCTGTTCCCTTATGTCTTTTTCAGTTCGGACTGCATTGAATCGGGGAATAGATACTGCCTTGAACAAATCTTCAGTCATATGGCTCTTCAACTCGAAAGGGTCATATTTCCATTTAGCCATTTTCTCCACGACTGCTTCCTCTATCTTCTTCTGTTCCTCCTTAGTCCTTGAAGCATAATTCAATGACTTAAGAGAATGCATACCACTGCCTCCTTTCAGATCTTCAATCTTCTACTCAAGTGTAGGTGGTGGTTTCTTGAAGACAACCGTATCAACTTCTTCTTCATCATCATCATCATCATCATCATCATCATCATCATCTTTACCCAATACAAGTCTTCTTCTTGATCTCCTTGGTTTTCTGGTAGTGAAGATATGTGTAATGGCCTTAGGTGTTTTCTTGAGAGCTAGCCTCTTTTTCTTCTTAAGAGGCTCTACTTCTACCTCTTCCTCTTCCTCTTCCTATTCAGATATGTCATCTTCTATCTTAACTGTATCCTTTTTACTCTCAGTGATAGAAGGAGAGTCTGAAGTCTTGCCATACTTCTTTCCAAACTGTTCCATCCTTTTCTTTCCTCTTTTCAGAATTTTAGGAATCTCTATCTCTATAGATATCCTGCTTTTTGCTTTTTCATAGGTACCAAAATAAGGTGCCTTGGGATTGACAGGTTCGTTCACAAGAGCCTCAATTATGTTCTTCGTCTCATCTCTGTTAACCTCATATGCAAGAGGTTTCACCCATGCAACCCTAGGCTTTACAACTTGTATGTAAACTTTATCACAGTCAACTAGGTAACAAATATTATCCTTGTAATCTTCAATTAGTTGTTTTGGAATCCTGTATCTACTCTGCATCTTCTGTCTGAAGTTCTCAAAATATCCATCCATGATATTCTCAAAATTATCTCCTAACTCAGCTATGAATTCATTTATCTGATGAATTATGGGTCTATCCTTCTTCCATACTAATGTGCCCTTGGAAGGAAAGATTTTCTGAATATAGAAGAATATGTAGACCAGGAGAGAACTGAACTTACATGGATTTGTCTTGGATGCCCGGATGCTTTCCATGTTCTTGCTTAGCTGAATGAGCTGCAACTCGGCTAGGTCAAATAACAGATTGTTCTTTACCACCTTGTAAGCTAGATTCACAACTTTACACGGTACACTATTTGGTCTACTGGAACTATATATCTTGTGAGCTATCACATGAATTCCAAACTTTAATTCCATGTCAGTAACTCCGTTTAGTCTCATGCCTCTGCCGTCCTACTCGGCAAGAGTTAACTCAGCTAGCTTATCTTTTGTTAGGGTTTTGGTAGCTTTAGCTTTGTCGAGTATGGGATACCCTGTTACTCGGTGTATCATTGTCTTTGTGATCTTTACGGGCTGTTCCAACCATAGCTGCGTGTCAAGAATGCGGCTAAGAACGAATCTAATCCATTTGATTTGGAAATTCTTCGACATGTGCAGGATGTGGGTTAAACCTTTAACCTCAAGATGCTTGTGCTCGGGCTTCAGATTCCCGCCTACGCACGATTTCTCACATGCTTGATTCATCTCAATTGTTCCAAGCTCTTGGATGTTACAATGATAGAAGCTTCGAATGTCATTTACCAGTAATACCCTTGGAGGAATTAGGGAATGAGCTCCCAACGGATCTATTTCCTCTGCTACTGCTAGATGAAGCTTGAACTCTGGAGGGTTATAGACAACATTTCTTACCAACATCTCGGATCCTTTCTTAACTTTGCTGCTGGATGTGGATGCCATATCGCTCGGAGAATTTGATCAAACTTTGCTTCCAAACACAAATTCACTCTGAATCGCTAAGGGCTCTGAATTGCTCTGCAAACTGAAATCTTTGTAAACAATAACCTTTTTGATTCATCATTTATAAGAATTTTTACCGTTTTAAGTATTTCATTAAATGCTCCACACATATTAGCTGGCATAGCTCGGGTAGTTCTCCCAGGCTTACTTGGAAGCTCGGCGAAAACTAACTTCCCGACTCAGCTCGGTTAAGCTAGATTAGCTCGTGTGCAACTGAGATCCTGACTCGGCTAGCACCATAATATGTCCTAATGCATCAATATGTGGATTTGGACTTGCTAGTATATCTGGAACTGTTGTATGATGGCTTGAATGCGTAGTTCCAGTCATTTCCTTGCATCTCTATTCTGTGACGGTAGATCCACGCAACTCACTATCTTGGGTGCCATTTGATCATTGTTTTGGTCTGAACTTTCAGAGAATTTCCTTACCCATTGTTTATTCATCTGAGTTTTGATTTCTGAGACCTTTGCTTTGCCTTTCTCAAAACCAGTATCCACTTTTTCTCTATTCATGCAATTCTTGCTTAGATGACTGAGTTGATGACACACATAACATCTCTTAGTAGGATTTCTTCTTCGGAGGTGAGTTTTTGTACAATTTGCACCAATGTGTCCATACTCTCCACAATGACAACAATTGTACCATGTGTTGTAATCCCAACCAAAAATTGCTTTTGCTAGTTGTTCGGCAGGGTTCCATTTCTTAGTTCTGCACTCGGAGGATCTATGACCTTGTTTGTTATTTGAAACATTTTCCTTCAAACTTAGGTTTTTCAGTGCATTCACTTGCTCTATGTCCATGCTTGTTGCAACTGTAACATTTGCCATCAAACTTTGATTTTCCATTGCTCCAACATTTATTTGATGTATGCACTAACTTACCACAGTAGGTTTCATGTTCTTTTGAGCTCCTTGCTTTGAGGATTCACCTTGTTCAGTATAACCTAGTCCAGTCTGTCCATGATGTCTGATTTTTGTTGACTGATCTGTACTACATTGTGAATTAATCATACTTTCATTGGTTTGCCTTTCAGTGTTGAGATCATTCTGCAGTCTTTCATTTTCTTTTCTTAGGTTGATAACTTCTTGATTTGCATTATTGAGTTGATTTGCCAAATCTACTTGCTGGAGTGACAAATGATGGATTTCATTTTCTTTTTCTTCTAATCTTGTACTGAGCAATCTCTTATCATCTTGTGCCAAATTTTTGTCATCTTCTGCTTGATTCTTTTGTTCTATGACTTCACGCAATCTAACTGAATGAACTTCTTGTTCTCTTTTCAACTTTCTGACTTCCTCATGTAGATTGAGATTCTTTGCAAGCAAGTCTTCAATGGCTGCATCAGCTTCTTCAGAACTTCTGTCTTTGCAAAAATCTTCAATTCTTTCTTCTATGTAATTCCTGTCATTCATTTGTACTGCTAAATCTTTTCTTCTTTTCAGGGAAAGAGAGAGCTTCTCTTTAAGTTTCTTGATATGATCCATGGCCATTTGTAGATCTATCTTTTCATTCTCCATGGCTTTCTCTAGTCTGTAAATTTCTGTTGCCTCTGATCTTTACTCAAGCTGTTAAACTTCTGTAGACAGAACCTTTAGCTCTGATACCAATTGTTGGAAATGTATTACATGCAATGTGACTGAGAGGGGGGGGGAGGGGGTGAATCAGGAACCAATAAAACTTATTCTTCTTTAACCTTAACTAGATTGTCAAATCTGATTGCATGCATAGAAAATAAATAATTATTCATAACACATAACACAGTATTTGGTTACCTAGAAACCTTCCAAATAGAAACTAAAATTGGGGTGGGGATGGTACTGCAATATAAATTTAGCCTGTTAGAGCTTACATTGACCACTTGTGATGGCCTGCCTTGTTAGGAGCAATAAGAACTGTTAGGTCCACCTTGTTAAAGGATTTGATACAATACAATAAGTAATGCAACTCTGTTAGGAGATTAACAAAGGACTGTTAGGTCCACCTGGTTAGAGGATTTTGCTGATCCAGCTGTTAGAATGAACCAGTAGATGATTAGCTTAGGCAACTTTGATTTGCTGAATAAGTTCCTTTGATTTATAACTAATCACCTGACTGTGATGGATGAGTCTCTGCTGTACTTTATACTTCTGCAATCTTCTAATTAATATGTCACTTCATATTTGCATATACACTTCTGCTACATACTCTTCTAATTACATATTTTGGATAAACAAAATGTCTTATATATATATCTTATCCAAAAACAAATAACTTCATAAGTCGGCTTCCATTAGACATATTGATATAAAACAATATATGCAAAGTCGGCCCAATACTGTTACTCAGGTCCAGAAGTCTACTCGGGTGATAAACTGATACTTGGGCAATATGCTGATCACTCGGGCAATACTGGTTACTCGAGCAATACTGATCACTCGGGCAATACTAGTCACTCGGGTCACATTGATCACTTGGGCAATACTGATCACTCGGGTCACATTGATCACTAGGGCAATACTGGATGACTAAGTGTTTTGCCACTAATTGACAACATGTCTTGCCATAAGGTCTACACTTGAGACCTTATATTTGCCTAGAGATAAGAAAAATAATGCCAAAGTTGATTAAAGAAAGGCAAGGAGGAAATGTTGATGCTTAACAAGACATTGAAGTTTGTAGATTGCTTGAATTTCGATTTATTTGAGAGAATGGTTATAAAAAAATGGCGTTGGCTTATTGTACATATTTATGTAGGGCTAGGGTGTGCAATTCATTGATCAACATTGAATGAAATTAAATTTGTTGACAAGGCACATGTGAATTGATGAGAATTCCATGGCTTTCCCAACTCTACTTTCCATGGAAAATAAAATTAAGGAGTTGTTAATGGAGATTTTGGAAGATAGTGAAATAAGAATTGGGGCTAAAAGTACGACAAATGTTGAAAGGATTGAGTTTTTTTGAGATTGATAATTATTACTAGGATGGACTTGGTTTAACAAGAACAACATGATTTTGTGGTTCAAACCATATTCACAAAACTTTGCGAATAACTCGCTTTTGTTATTTAGAAAAGCGCGTCGTTGACTTACCAATTGATTGTGGATTACTTAACAAAAGATTGTAATTTTTTAGAGGAAAACTTAGTTATGATTTATAATTGTCTTGATAAGTTTGATGAGATTCTATAAAAAGAGGGAAAATCCGAAAAATGGAAACAAGTGTAAGGAAGTATAGATCACACTATCTATATTGTGAGCAAAAATACATTAGAAACATAAGACAATTATGCACTGACTACAAGGGAGCAATTAGGAATGATATGTGGCTTGCAAAAGCTTAGACAATTTGTTGATGATGCCCATTGTCTTTTATATAGATAGACCAAATTGTTGTTAATAAGTTAATTTTGTATAGAAGCATATGTTAATGATTCAAATTATACCAAGAATTTGATTTTGGGGTAGTGGTGAAGCTTGGGAAACATCGTGTCAGATTTGATCATTTGTCTTTGATTCTGATTACTAAACACCATTGTTTGATCTAGTTTGTAGTTCATATAGCTTGGAAATCACTTCCAATCATGGTAGTACTGTCTAATTTCATCCTAACATTTTCCACTGTTGAAATTAGCCATCTATAGACCAATATGATCTCTGCGAGTGAGAATTTCATCATTTCAATATTTTTAGAAGCATCGTACGAAGGCTTGCTGATTTAATGTTAAAGATTAATTCTAATTGCTCTCTTTAGTTCAAAATATTATTTTTTGTTATTTTTCTAGTAGTCATAAATAAAAAATTAGATCTAAGGGTTTCATCATTTAATCAATATTGTTGCTATTCAATATTCTTGTTTCTAATCTATTGTGCATGGAAAGAAAACATAAAATCATGCATGTGCAATTAAAAATTTAGAAGGAATATTATAGTGATATGAAAACTATGGTTTTGACAGCCTACAAGGTGAAAAGCTAATATTTTGATACAATTTTTATAACACTTGGATGCTAGTGAAAGAGAACACAAGTATAACTATGGAAAAAGAAGGAATGTTTAGTCACTAGAATTTGATGATGAAATCGTGGGGGATAGAGAAAGGCGAATACTTACAAATGAAACGAATTCTTTGCATGAAACCATCAGTCATGGGTGAAGAGAATTTACAAGGATAAACCAAAGGACAACAAGAGTCCATGGCAAAGTTATTATAAGCCTTGTAGAATATTAATTAGTGTTGGTGTAATTAAATATTAACTAATTACACTTTACTTAAACTTACTTAGGATAATGCATTACATAGTAGTTTGCATTTGAGACACCTAGGAGTTTGCACCTTTATTTGCACATGATGTAGGAAAAATTCCGCTTTCACTGGTGATAGTAGTTATCATATTCCTCTTTATGTGTTGTCTCCACGTTTAGTGCACTTATCACTTTATCATCCTCCACATGTTGCACATACTTCATTACAGAGCAATTCTTACATGGTGTCAGAGCCATTAGAGTGCCATTGGTTTGCTATTGGAGAGATTTTTGGTGCAATTTGGGGTTTTTGCGTTTTGTGGCTTTCTATTACAGGTCAATATTGGAGCTTACTGGTGCAAATCAGAGGTTGGCATCATATTAGGGAAGTCCAAAACCCCTAAATTGACTTTTGTTTCATCCAAATCGAACACTGGAGGCCGAATCTAGAGCCATTTGAAGTTTGAAGGTGCGGCGGTGACGATTCAGGAAAAATAATTGCAGAGGCAATTTTCAAACAACATTATCTCAGTCATCCAGACTCCTTTTTTCTAGCAAGTTTTTTTGTTTTGGGGTAGAATTTTGTGCTCTACACAGTTGTGCAAGTGGTTTTTGATCCCTGTTCTTGATTTATTCAAAAAATCGCTAATCTCATTTTGTAACTTCCAAGGCCTTGTTCGGGCTCATACAGACTCCTTTTCAGGTGCAATTTTTTTTGAAAGTGCATAATGTTTACTGTATTTTACAGTGGTTCTATCAAATTATAGTGATTGTGATCGAAAATTTTACTTTCAGAATTTGGCTTAGTTTTGCAATTGTAATGCATAGACCTTAGTTTGGATTTTTGCATAGTGATCTAAGTCTATTATAGCATGATTGTGGGGTGTAATCATTTGTTGATCTCAATTTGTAATGATATAATTGTAACATTGACGTAATCATGAGATATGCAACACATTTTGCTGTAATAATTTTGACTGGGGGTAATTATGAGTCATGGGGAAAATGAATCATCACGCATTGTAGATAGCTTAATCTCTTGCCTCATCTTTATGGACTCATTCCTTAGCCAAAGTTAGAGTGGACTCAATTAATTTAGGGAGATAAGAATGATCATATCAGAATATAGATTTGTAGAAGCATCAGTTCGTTTCTCTTCTATGAAATCTACCCCAAGTTCAGCCGTACTGATTGCCCACGGACAATTTGGACCATTACTTGGGAGCATTTTGGAGATCCTTATGTTCCTCCATTCCCAATTGATCTTGTTGTAGATTGTCTCATTCCACTTGATGATACAAACAATATTCCCTTTGATGACGATACCTTAAAGAAGATATTTCTTTGGATTTATGCTCCAGAGCCTCCTGCAGCTCCTACTTCTCCAGTTGAGATTACATATTCATCTCTTGCTGGTGATTCCAGTGAGTCATTGCAAGAGATATCTATTTGTCTTCCTGATTGGGATTCCTATTTGCTAACATTTGATGCATTGTTTGTGGAGTCTTACATTTCAGATTTGGGAGACACATTTGAGGGGGGTTCTCTTCTCTTTGATGACAACTTCATCATAGTTGGAGATACTTCTTCACTTTCTTTGAAGATTGACATTCATGAGTCTCCTCCTTCACTTGATATGTCACATTTCGTGGTTCATCTTGATCATTCTTATGTGATAAATTCTTTAATCTTGGAGACTCCCATTCAGTCTTTAGAGATGCATAGTTGGAAACTTCCTCCTTTCATTTGGACATGGAGTGGCTTCTTAACTATTTGATGGTATATCTTCTTCCCAAAGGGAGAAATGTTGTTTGTAGGTGTTGGAGAATGTTTTGTCTTCAAGCACTAACCATTTTTGTCGGAAATTCTTCATTATGGGGGGGCTATGTTGTCTTCTTTCCTTCCTATGGAGGGATACTTGATTGTATATACATGATGTATGTAGTCCTTGGGGCTCTTGGGTCCTCCATCCATGCATCTTGTTAGTTATCATCTCTCTTTTGGAGGAGAGTTTTGTCCCACGTGGTTCTCTTCCTTTCTCCGCTTAATGAGAGATTGCATTGCATTTGCATATTGTACATGGGTACCTAACATGACCAAGTAGATGGGCCCCATCTTGCATAATGAGTTTAAGTGCATCCCTCTAAGTTGCGCTTAAGGGGGGGGGGGGGGTTGGTGTNGTTGCGCTTAAGGGGGGGGGGGGTGTTGGTGTAATTAAATATACACTAATTACACTTTACTTAAGCTTACTTAGGATAATGCATTACATAGTAGTTTGCATTTGCGATACCTTTGGAGTTTGCACCTTTATTTGCACATGGTGTAGGAGATATTCCACAGTAGCTGGTGATAGTAGTTATCACATTCCACTTTATGTGTTGTCTCTACCTTTAGTGCACTTATCTTTTTATCATCCTCCACATGTTGCACATACTTCATTACACAATGGAGGACGATCCACCTTTGGTGGACATGTGATTCCACCTAGTGTGGGTGATAAGTTATCTCCTAAGTTATCACGGTCTCTTATTGCCTTGCTTATATAAGCAGACACATCTACATTGTATATTATTGAATTTCAGTTGAGTCAATCCATCAAGTATTTTGTATTGAATCGAGTTGGTTCATTATTGCATCATTGATGAGAATACAATTTGTTTTTGTCTATATCATCTCTCGTCTTTGTGCTATTCATTGGCCTCTAGATCCTTGGTTCATTGCTATATGCAAATTCTTACATGGTATGAGAGCGATTCTTACAATTAGAATAAGACTAACCAAGGAGAAGACAACTCTTTATCTAACAAGGGGACTTCAACCGAGCTCCTCTTCTAAGACTTTCCAAGTTAGTTGTTTTGTAATGTCCCCTTTTTGGGATATTCTTTAAAATAATAGATTTCACTTAAGATATAATAGTTTTATCAAGGATTGCATTCTATATAAATATATTCAAATGAATACATCATTGCACAATTCACAAGTTGATCAAATCGTGAATTCCCCGTAAATACCTCACAAATCTGCTGAGCTAAAAGACCACATCCCTAACTCAAGAGTGATGAAACCAAGGACCCCGTCCATAGTTTTTCAAAGTTAGGAAAAATGCCTTGTCCCTCCAAACCCAAGCTCACCATGTGAGCTCTGATCCCATTTGGTGACAATGCCAAGGACCACGTCCCTAGCCCACTAAAGGGTAGGAAAAGACCCCGTCCTTACCCCGTCTGGTTCGCGGGTTCTAATTAGAATTCAAAATTATCAATGACTTGGTATATTGATAGACTATTGCTTAGTAATATTTCTTTATGGATTGACAATCAATCCCTTGATAATATTTGAATGTTACTATTGTTTGAATTTCTGAAATTTGAAGTATTGCTGAGTGTATTTATAGAATTCTGCCTTGAATTGATCAATTGGACTATAGATTGATACTTGATTGATTGTTGATTGATTTTTGTCATGCTGTTTTAAATTTATCTTCTTGCTGCTCTGAATTTATCTTCTGAGTTGCTGCTCTAAATCGAGGTTCTGAATTATTTACCTTTCCCCTTTCTCAAATGGAATATCTCCCTTTTATATCTTTCATTTGGAGGGAGACACATCTCTTCACAAGACCTACTGTTTACAAGTTGCACTTCTTCAATTGAGTGTTGTTTTTCATCTTAATCTTGGCCAGCCCTCTTGAAATTAATTGCTACCATTTAATTTTAATCTAGGCGTCTTGCTTCATTCAATTTAATCGCTGCCATTTTTAATTTCTTTTTTTTCTGGTTTGGCACTTCACAATTATTTAGTCGCCTTAGGTTTTATTATTTATTGATGTAGGTTGTGATCTGTATTTACTCAAGCTACGAACCCTAGTTTGATGGGGGCATGACAGTTTGCCCTTTCCAAGATTGCTTGTTCTCAAGCGATGATCATGGAGAGAACAATTAAGATGATTCCCAAAATGGCTTTGGAGTTTGCACCTTCTAACTTTTCTTTTCAACTTCTGCTGTGCTATTCTAGTTTTATTTCAAGTTGTAAATTTGATACCAATGATTGTCTCTCTCTCTCTCTCTACTTTGGAAGTGAGGTACCCCAATAATAATTTTAAGTTAAGTTTTTTCTCATTCTCCTAGAGAAGAAACAAGGTCATCTGTAATTGCATGTCATCGGTCATATTCCCAAGAAGCTCTCGTGGATATTTCTTTGAGCAGGCTTTCCACATATTAAGATGAGGATTAGAAGCATGGCACACATCTATGACGTTAAATGTGATGCTATTTTTATTAATCGTTTCAGTTCACCTTCAAAAACTCTTCTTTCCTTCAAGATGATGCAACCTTTGGAGGTCCATTTGATAGACCTTGTAGAACTAATTCCTTACCATTATGTTGGAAACATAGTTCCATCTTTTGAAAATCAGAAAACCTTGATAGAATCTAACTAACAAATGTAATCATTGAATGCCCAAAACCACATTTGTATCTCCTATATTTACCACATAGAATTCTTTATTTATTTGGTGTCTCCCCAAGGTAATGCTTAGTTGTGAAATTCTTCGTGTGCAAGGGTTAGTAAATCCATTTGGCTTGAGTATCTTGAAGCCTTCAAAACCCTCGACTTTTTATTTCATAAACCTTTGTCAATGAAGTTATGCTTGTCACTGCTATCAACAAGAAAAATTACATTTTGACTTTGTAGAACACTATGAATACTAAAAAGGTGATACTTGGATGCCCCTCAAAGCATAGCCAATGCACCACTTTCAGTCTCTTCTTCACCTTGTTTTCTTTTTTTTTTCTCCTTAGGTTCAACAGTTTCTTTAAAGTCTTCATTTTTTATTGCTAATACGTGGCATAGCATCGATGACCCAGCTTCGATGGTTCACTACAATGGAAACGTTAACTATACTGTCGAAGCCCTCTCACATATTCTTGCTCCTTGTTGGGTTGAGGAAGTAATGCTTTTGGTTGCAAATTATCCTCTTCAAAGGGTTATTAATGTGATCCCGATGGTGTAATTTTGTTATAGGTCTTCAACTCGGTTGTAACTTCTAATCTTAATGCTTTTTTGATTGCATCTTGTAGGGATGTAGGATCAAGAGCACTCACTAGGCCACAAAGTGACTCTGTTAATCCTTTAATAAATAGGTATGTGAGCCTTCCTTTGATAACACCCGACACCTTGAGTAAAATTCTTGGAAATTCTACCACATTATCTTCTACTGATCCTTATTGATTCAATTATGTTAGTTCTTTGAAGTGTCTTTCTTTGTGTTTTTGGTCAAATCGATCCATGAGTTTTTGCTTAAATTCACCATAGTTTGTTATGTTTTGGAGCCTTCAAGTAATCAAACGATAATGCGACTAGTCATGTGCAACCCCTTCCAAATGTAAGATGGTGTTTATGATGACATCTTCTTTGGACATGGGACTGATAGATATGTGTCCAATTTTTGCATCCATAAATGGGTGGTGACTTTTCCATACCCATCAAAGTGGTGGAGACTCATTTTAGTTACCTTTCCGACGTATTTATTGGGTTGACATCATTCTCTTCTAGGTTTCTTGTTGCAGCCTCACAGTACTCTCTAAATGAAATATTCCTCTTGATGTCAGGGTCAAGGATTGAGTAAGCTTCAGCATACTCATCTACGTTATTGATTGGTGCATTGATTTCTTCTTCCTTTCTCGATGGTTCCTCTCTAGGTGAGAAAGAGGGTCTTTTTAACCTCGATGTTGACCCTAGTGGAGCTCTATTGCCATTTTCTAAATGATTAGAAGTGTGATCCCTCTGATTAGTTTGGTTGGGTCTAAGAGTTGTAATTGTGTTATTCCTATTTTGGATGGTTTGTAGTAGTAATTGGGCTGTCTTCTCATTTTGCTTTATAAAAGTTTGAGTTGTTCTTTTGTTGTGTTCCATGAAAGTCCTCAATGCTTCTCCCAATTGTTCACCCATTTCATTACTTCGAGTAAAGTTATTACTTGCTGCAAGTCATCTTCTTTCCCTTCATAACACCCTTTGAGCCCTTTGGCTTAGTTGCATAAACTATCTTTTGTCTGATACGAATTTTAATGTCCTGCTTTGGGGATATTCTTTAAAATAATAAAGTTCACTCAAGATATACTAGTTTTATTGAGGATTGTAATCTATATGAATATATCCTGTACAATACCCAAATTGATCAAATCGTGCAGTACCCTGTAAATACATTGCAAGTCTGCTGAGCTAAAAAACCCTGTCTCTAACTCAACAATAATGAAACCAAGGACCCCGTTTGTAGTTTGTTAGAGTTAGGAAAAGACCTCATCCCTCCAAATCCTAGCTCGCCTCGTGAGCCTGGACTCCGTCTGATGACAATACGAAGGACCCCTTCGCTAGCTTGCCTAAGGGTAGGAAAAGACCTCTTTCCAAACCTTAGCCCACATCATGGACTCAAAGCTTGTCCAGTTTGCAAGTTCTAATTAGAATTCAAAATTGATGACTTGGTATATTTGCTAGACTATTGCTGAATAATATTTCTTGATTGATTGACAATCAATCCCTTTAATAATATTTGAATGTTTTCGGGAATAGTTGTTGAATGAATTTCTGAAATTATATGGATTGCCGAGTGTATTTCTGCAATTCTGTCTTGAATTGATGAATTGATTTATAGATTGATACTTGTTTGATTGTTAATTGATTTCTGTCCTACTGTTCTAAGATTATCTTCTTGTTGCTCTGAATTAATCTTCTGAGTTGCTGCTCTAAATTGAGGACCTGAATTACTTTCCTTTCCCCTTTCTCAAATGAAAGATTACCCTTTTATATTGTTCATTTGGAGGGAGACACATCTCTTCATAAGACCTATTGCTTACAAGTTGCACTTCTTCAGTTGAGCGTTGCCTTTTATCTTAATCTCAGTCGGCCCTCTTGAAATTAATTGCAAACATTCAATTTTTAATCTAGTTCTCCCTTCATTCAGTTAATCACTGCCTAGGTTTTATTATTTATTGATGCAGGTTGTCATCTGCTTTTATTGAGGGTACTAACCCTAGTTTGGCAGGGCATGGCATTTTTTTAGAGAAAAGAGGAACATCCGGAAGAGGAGGAGCTCCATCATCAAAGAAATGACCGTATGGTATATCATGATGGATACATTGTTCTAAGCTAGACAATATGTGATGAGATGACTTTTTGAGAGTTCTGTGACCTAAGGATGAAGGATGGAACATGGAGAGGAAGGATATTCAGGTGGGAATTGCCTTGCAAAAACATTCAACACTGTTTGGGTAAGATTACAATTTTCTCATATGATGGCTCCAATAAATATTTTGCTAGATTTTAGTTGCAAAAGTTGGACATTTACTTCTCATCAAATCTTACGTATGAAGAAAAGGTAACCAAGTTCGCTGCTCTTCACTTGGAAGAAGTAACATGAGTGGTTATATCATGGCGCAATTACCGAAGGACATAACTATATTTGCACATTGGAAGAATTGGAGATTCACTTCAGCCAGTTGGCACTCTAGTGATATGGAACTATAGACAATTGTGTTGCTTAATTTCAAAGATTATCAATAATAGTGCATGATGTGTTAGAGAGAGGACTCACTGTTCTATTTGTTGAAGGACTCGCTGTTCTATTTGTGGAAGGATTAACTAAATCTCTCAAAGGTTTAGTAAAAGCCTTTGATCCTCCTTTGCAAGTAGCCATCAAGAGGTCTAATTTTGAAAACTTAAGTGTCTAAGAACAAATTATAGTCAAGGACACCACCTTTGAGGCAACAAATGAAATCATTCCAGATGGAATTTCTCTTCAAAGGGATATTCTGCAAAGATAAAGTAAAGAAGAAGAATCCAAGAAGTTATTTTCTCTTGCAAGGATTCATGGGAGCTTGGTCATAGATACCTTGGCCAAGGACAAGTACATTACACAGAGGTGATATTAGATGAAGAATTAGAATCAGATGATCCCAAGATAGAAAATGAAAGCAAAAAGTAAACCTTGAAAGGAAAGAAGATGAAGAGACTTCATGAGACACTCTTGTCTAATGCTTTTCGGTATCACCCTTTTAGAGTTCCTAAATCTATACAAGGGTAGAATAATATAGTGTCGATTGATAGTAGGACAACCCACAACTTTATTGATGAGGCACTGGTAGTCAAAATTGGTTTGGAAACTGAGGGCTTTGCAGGATTCAAATTCATAGTAGTAGATTGCTTCACCATTCCTTGTGCTAAAAGGATATAACAAATTGATATCACATTATGTAGACATTGACTTCTATTTTTTGAGCTTCAAAGGGATCAAATTGGTTTTTAGCGTGCATCGGTTGAATTTCTTTTTAGAATTTACTTAGAATTATTAGACCATGGAGTTGAAATTCAAATTAAAGCTATGTTACTGGATTCAGACCCTTGACCCTGGATCCAGGTCCAGGTCTGATTCGGATTCACGGACTGGTCTGCGTTGGATCCGGGCAGGGTCCGGATTTGGACTTGTGGGTCCGTAACCTGCGGATCCAAACGGACCCACAGGTCTGGGTCCAAATCAGGACCCTGCCCGGAACGACGTGGAGCCGTGGGTATCCTGCGTGGACCCTCGAGGATACCGCGCGGATCCCCAGGACCCAACATAAAAAAAAGTGGGTCCAAACCACTTAAAAATATTTTTTATTTATATTTTATTTCTCTCTAACCGTAAAACAACCCTTATTATGGAGACTTCAAACACATTTCATTTCTATTTTGCTCTCTCATTCTTGCAAGTTTGTAGTGAGGTCATTGTATTCGAAGGAGATCGATTGTGGAGCGGCAAAAACCTTCCAAAAAGAAGATTTGAGTGATTAAGGTATGCATTTCAACCATGTTCTTTAGTTTCTTGATAGATTATTTCAAGTTTTTGAAAAGTTTTACATTTTTTTTCGAGTTTTTGTATAAGTTTTGAAGTACGTTTTTTTGTTTTTTTTCATTTTTGTTATAGATTGCAACAATCATACAATGAGTAGTCAAGGCTTAGTGGGTGGGGAGGGGTCTCAAAAATTTAGAGTTGATAAAGTCTCCTTTATGGAGACACACTACAAGAATTTCTCAATGTCCTGGAGGTGGGGGGTTTATATGGAAATGTAATTTTTTCCACACAATATAGAAGCAACTACTCCCGAGAAAAATTGCATTATTTTGGCCTTGGGGGTCAAGGGATTAACATGTGTGAGGGCTCAGGGCCAGATAAGAAGGGGTTGTCAGCTGCACAAATAACAACTTTTGTAAAAGAACAAGAAGATGCTGACAAATTAGTTTCAAAAGGGAAACAAGGTGCTTATACCAAGAAACAATAAACAATACCACCATCCTCTCAACCAACCACTAGAATACATCCCTTCTTGCCTATGCCTTCTAGGGATGATGATGTAGAACAACCCCAAATCACCACCCGCAAGAGAGACCCATTAGATAGGGCATTTCAAAATGAGTCGAGAGATATTGCTGATCAAAAAATTGGGCGTTGCCTCTTTGTGAATGGTGTTCCATTCAACTTAGTGAGATCACCTTATTGAAGGGAGATGGTGCAACCAATAAATAATGCACTGGATATGAAAAGGTGCGCACCACCTTATTACATAGTGAGAGAAAAAATGTAGAGGCCCAACTAAAACCAATAAGAGATTCTTGGGTTCAAACGGGTGTGTCCATTGTTTCAGATGGATGGAAAGACTGCAAAAACCGTCCATTAATCAATGTAATTGCTGTAAGCCCCAAGGGGTCAATGTTTTTGAGGGCAATTGACTGTGAAGGGGAAGTAAAAGATACAGAGTTCATTGTCAAGATTCCATAGAGTCTGTGGGCCATGAAAATGTTGTCCAAGTAATTACAGACAATGCAAATGTTTGCAAGGTTGCAGGTGCTTTGGTAGAGGCTAGATATGATCACATCTTTTGGACACCGTGCACCGTCCATTCTCTCAATTTAGTGATGAAAGCAATTGACACCCAAGTAGAATGGGTGAAACAAATATATGAAGAGGGTGAGGAGATTCAAATGTTTGTGACATTTATAATTTAGTTTTGCATAACTGAATAAAATATTTTTTTGTGTTGTTTACATATTTAAATATTTTAAATGTGTTACTAACTTATTATTAATATGTTCTTAGGTGGCTGAAACTCGTTTTGCCTCTCACACAATAGTCTTGAGACGACTTGTGAAGGTAAAGCTTGCATTGTCACAGATGGTCATTAGCAACCAATGGGGCATTTGGAAGCAGTCCAATACAACAAGGGCCCAAAAAGTGAAGGCAACGATTCTGGATGATGATTGGTGGGGTCATGTGGAGTATGTTTTGGATTTCACCGAGCCAATCATGTCAATGCTTCGCTTTGCTGACACTGATGAACCATGCCTCGGAGATGTCTATGATTCCATGGACAGTATGTTGGAGGAGATAAAATTGGTAAGTTATAATACATTCCTCTATCTTTGTTTATTGAGAGATATCTAGATTCTAAATTACCATAATGATAATTTACATCAAGATAAGTATAACTGACATGAAAATCATTTGATATCCTAGGTCATACAAAAGAGAGAATGATCCCAAGGACACCTTTTACAAAAAGGTGGAAGCAATAGTTCATCATCGTGTGAACAAGATGACCACACCTTTGCACCTCCTAGCATATGCTCTATCCCCCAAGTATTATAGTGCACCCATACTTGGCATTCCAGATAGAGTGCCACCATTTAGAGATGCTGAGGTTGCAAATGGGTATAGGAGGGCATTAAGTAAAATCTTCCGTGATCCAGAAATTGGGTTAATTGTTAGGAATGAATTTGGATCGTTTATCTCAAGAAGTGATCTCAACCCTACTGTTGCCGATGACCAAAGCCAAATGAATGCTACTAAATGGTGGTACCTTCATGGGCAAGATTATATGTACCTCCAACCTCTTGCAATAAAGATTCTATCACAAGTAAGTTTTTTTCCTTTTTTTTTGGCCACTTGCATTGTAGAATTTAACACTTTAACACTTTTGAATTTATCTTGTATTTATTTAATTTTGTTGGTTTTCTCTCTAGGTTGCGAGCTCGTCTGCCGCTGAGTGGAATTGGAGTATTTACTCCTTTATCCACTCAGTCAAGCGTAACCAGTTGGCTGCAAAAAAAGCAGATCTTGGTGTATATTCACAACAATTTGTGTCTCCTGGCATAGATGGTCCAAAATACAAGGGGCCAGAGAAGCTTTGGGATGTAGCACCCGAGACTGAAGACTTGGATATGACCATTCAGGATTTCGCTAGAGCCACTTTTGCTAATGTGGATGGTGATGATGATGATGAGACAATACCCTCTAGTGCTAGTGGAACTGCTTTGGGTTCCATTGATGATGTTGATCAGCCACTTGCAGCTACTGAAGACCCCATTGATCCGATTTTTTTTGATAATCCATTTGATGATTTGTGAAATGAAAACTTTAGTCTTTCATGATTGATGAACATTGAATCATGTTTCAAACTTTAATGAACTATATTTTGAATTTTCATTTTGTAATTTAGTAATTCAATGTGCTGATTTTCTTTAGAATCGTGCACATAGATCAATGATCAAGTATACTACATAAATTTTTAATGTTTATCTTTGAGATTTGGCATTGATCAATGATCAAGCATCATAGATTCATACTATGAAATGATTTAGTTTTAGAATTATGTATATTTCTCTTATTTTTTGTATATATAATGCATATATATATACCACACACACACGAATCCATACGAATCATAATGGGTTTTTTTTTTCACAAATTCACGAACCGGATTCTCGAACCCGAATCTGTCCCCGAACCCAAACCGGCAACTTAGAATTAAAATGAAAGGAAGTGGTACTACAAGGCATTACATATGGAATCCCAATAGTTGTTTCAACAAAGAGGGTGGAAAGATATTTTTGGAGAAATTAGCTTGGGCAACACATTGTTTGGTGACAACAATCGAGTCATCTACAAAATACTTTTTTTTAGCATGTTGACATTTAGTCTATTTTTGGATAAGCATAGCATGACATTTAGTGATATACCTCCAGGATCGTCAATTGATAGAGGATTTCATAATGTAGTGGAACTTGACACATAAGCCAATCATCACTACTTATCACCATCTTAGAAGGTACACGGAGGAGATAGAGAAAGTAATCAAGGAACCCTTGGGCATGGAACATAATAAGAGTGAGAATGAGAATGATGGACAAGGAATTGTTATAAGCTAGTCATTGCTTCTTTATTATTTATGGTTAAGAAGAAGGATACCTCATTCCCAAGATTGACGAACTTCAAAGTGTAGTTTACTTCTCCAAGATTGTTCTTAGATAAGAGTGCCATTAGATAAGGGTAAGAGGTTAGGATGCACAGAAAACACCATTCATATGTCATTATGAGTAATATGAGTTTTCAAACATCCAATTTGGTTTAACAAGTGCCCCCTCCACTTTCCAGTCTTGTATGAATCAAGTATCATAACCAATTGATAAAATTTGTGCTAGTATTCTTTGATGACATTCTTATTTATAGCACAATATGGGAGGATCACTTGAGGCATTTGATGAGGTATTTGACATTCTTAATCGCATGTCCTTGCGATAATGTAATACGCCTTCACATTTCTGTCGATGATCTAGAAACCTATTGGAGTGCAACCATAGTTACGGTTTGTTGTATCACTGGTGACATTAAAGGATAATTGCTACGAATATGATCTTTGTTATTAAAGGTTGTAGCCTTTGTCATTGCCTACGATTTGTAAAGGGATATTAATCAAAGCTTTATCAATGGAAGGAAGAATGATTTTGTTAGTGAATGTTTATCTCAAACCAAACACTAAAGCATTAGTCACCAAAAGCCACACGTTATAGGAAGGAGCAATCCATTGGAAGAGACGCTTCATTGGGGTATCAACACAAAAGACATGTCTTTCCGTTCCTCCCAAGGGATATAAATGGACAAGACACTCATTGGTTAAAAGGCATCAAGGAAAATAAATGAAACAAAATACAAACTAGTAGACATACTTATAAGGATCGAAGAGCATAAAGCAGTGATCAACATACTTAACAAAAACACCAATAAAAAACCATAATTTGGAGGAGACATCAAAACTGATACTACACGTGGCAAAGAGGACTTATGAACCCCATATAGACTAGTCATAAATTTATATTCATTGATATCTTTGTTAGACTAATCTTCTTATCATTAAATAAACGTATATTGTTTATGTTGATTGTCATATGTTATTACTTATAGTTATATTGCCTTGATGACAATAATGTGAAGTGTTTAACTGCTTGAAACCCACCTTGTGAGGGAAAGGGCCTGAAGTATAAGACCGCGGTTGTGAGGTGTAGTGACCTTTTCTTGTTGTTTCAAGTCAAGTTCTAGAAACTCTCTGAATTCATGTGAAGTCTGTATTGATTTTTATGTTTGCAAATCGTACGTGCCACTTAGTTGTTCAAAGTCAATGAAGAAAAGAATACACTAAACAAATTGTTTCTCATCAAATGTAGGAGGTTCTTTTATCAAGGAGCCATACTAAAATTTAAGATAGTCTTGCATACATTATAACCCACTATTATTAACAGCAATACACATAATTAAATACAGTCGGAAGCATTTAACTACGGTGTATGCTCCCAAGATAAACAGACTAATAAGTGTGCACCTTTTAATAACCTGTGATATGTTCCAGCCGTGTATGGTGTAGTAATTAGTGCTTTCTAGTTTAGCTGCGCCTCCTATTTCTTCCCACCCACCGTCACAGATGACAGCGGTTCCTGTATGCACTGTGAATCCCTGCTGCACGGCCACACTTACTCCTTCCTCAGCATTTCTACCTGCGGTAGTTGCTGCTGTCACCCGAGCTGGCTGCGATTGCTATACGCTACCCAATGTGAAGGTGCGGATGAGTACAGGCTGCACATTACCTCTACCTAGCCTGTGCGTATATTTCCCACTGTGGTCTGTAGACCCAGGCGTTTCTAGTTAACTATATACACGGTAATGTCACCTGCGTTTCCAGCAACATACACCTAACAAATCACGTCAAGTGCCTCCAAGGTTTCTTGTTACTTGGCTTCAACGCCCATGAAGATATAAGTCTGTAAATGTTGATTCCCAAGCCGCGCTGAACAGTTGAGAGAGGCGCCTATCCAGATCGATGGATTATGATAGCATTAAGCATTACCCTCCATGGCAATTCACTGTATTCCAGATTTATATTCTTGATTAATAAGTCCCTGCTATGGCACTATGGAAATAATTGAAGAAATCGATATGCTGGTTCAGATATATTGATGTCTCTACTTACACATTTAAGCTCCAATATGAAATCTGTATGATTTCACCATAAGTGAGAAATGCTGGGGCTACGTCTAGTTTCCTCCAAAATCCTCAAGGGGCTACGTCCTCAAGAAATCAGTCACACTCAAGCAACCAAATATAAAATCTTATTTTATAAATTCTCTTTGTGCTTTTCCCAAGGAAGATCTCCTTCCTTTATAACCTCAAAAAGAGAGCCATTACATCAACTAGACAATGTGGGATAAAAAGACACTTTCGTCTTTTAGTCACTTAAGTCACTTTATTAAATAAAGTAACTTAAAGTTATAATATTAAAGTGACTTTATAATATAACTTTATGAAATAAGTATCCCAACTATAGAGTCTGAACTCCGATATTAAATAAATGCCCAAGTAACCATGTGACTGACTGGCATCCTCTGAAAAGTGGCCATTAGACTATCCGGATGGCTAGATAGGCTAATCAGGCATAATATGCACTACTGAAGGAAAGGGGACATTACAGTCCTCCCTTCGCGGGATTGCTTGCCCTCAAGCAATCTCAAAGCTGGGTGCTGCAAGATAGACTCACCCTCACAAGTGGCATCCTCATACGGTAAGTCTTTCCACCGGATCAAATACTCCTGAACAACCCTGTTCCGCAAGTTTCTTTCCCTGACCTCAATAACCTCTGCTGGAACCAAAGCCAGTTTACCCTCCTCATCCAATGGAGGTAAACTACCCGAAGCTACTTCCTGCTATCCAATTGCCTTCTTGAGGCAAGAGATGTGGAAGACATTGTGAATCCTGCTATCTGCTGGAAGCTCCAACTCATAGGCCACCTCGCCAACCCTCCTCGAGATGCGATAGGGGCCATAAAATCTAGGCCTGAGCTTCTCTGATCCACTCTTCTTTAGCGAGCTCTGTCGGTAAGGCTGTAGGCGGAGGTAAACCACGTCCCTTGTCTCAAAACTGCGCTCTACCCTGTGACGATCAGCATACATCTTCTGCTGATTCTATGCTCTCTGAATATTCTCCTTGAGAGAACGGAGAATGTCCTAGTGACCCTGTAACCAGTCACTAGCTATCGGAGCCCTGCTGTCTTGTAAAGCCAAATCTATGAAAGATAGTGGCTTGCTGCCATAGAGTGCCCTGAATGGCGACATGCCTATGGTCATATGATAAGTGGAGTTATAACAGAACTCCCCCAAGTATAGCCAACGGACCCATGCTCTCTGCTGCCCCGATACATAGTTTCTGAGGTAGCCTTCCACCCATTTATTCACAATCTCTGTCTGCCCATCTGTCTGTGGGTGGTAATTGGTACTGGGAGTCAACTCCGTGCCTGCCAACCTGAAAAGTTCCTGCCAAAAGGTGCTGAGGAGCTTGTTGTCCCTGTCGCTCACAATGGTCTTAGGGAGACCATGCAGTCTGAAAACCTCACGAAAGAATAACTCTGCTACCTTTGAAGCTGTCCAATCTACCACAATGGCAAAGAAATGAGCTAACTTGGTGAGCCTGTCGACTACCACAAAAATACTGTCCCTACCCTGCACTTTCGGCAACCCAGTGATGAAGTCCATAGAAATACCCTCCCATTTCTGAGCCGGAATAGGAAGGGGCTGCAGTAAACCCGCTGGATGAGTGTGCTCTGACTTGTTCTGCTGACAAGTCTGGCACTCCCTAACATGCTGGAGGACATCGTCCTTGAGGCCCTTCCATGAGAACCTCTCTCGGATATACCTGTAAGTCTTAAAGAACCCTGGATGTCCTGCTGTAGGAGTGTCATGCACAACCCTCAAAATCATAGCCTTCAGCTTCGAACCAGGTACTAAGTAGATCCTGTCCTTGTAGAGAATGATGTCATCAATTACCTTGTACCTGTCATCTGGAAGCTGCCCGTCCAAAATTTGACATGCTTGAGTATCCTTAGAATACTCAACCAGCAAGTGAGATTTCCAATCTGTGGAAATCTCAGATAGTACACATCAAGTTACCTCTGAAGGTCTCTTGGAGAGTGCATCAGCTACAATGTTATTCTTGCCTTTGACATACTCGATATCAAAGTCATATGCTTGTATCTTGCTGACCCACTTCTGTTGTCTCTCATTGAGCTCTTTTTGTTCTAGGAAATAACGCAAGTTGTTGTGATCCGTTTTGATAGTAAACTTGCCACCCACCAGATATTGTCTGAATTTTGCTAATGCATGCATGATGGCTAGCATCTCTTTGTTGTACGTAGAGTACAACCTCTCATTGTCCCTGAGTTTCCTGCTCTCATAAGCTATAGGGTGCCTATCCTGCATCAATACTGCGCCTATCCCAGTGCCTGAAGCATCACACTCCAGAATAAAAGGACGAGAGAAGTCCGGTAGTGCTGGAACCTGGCATGTACTCATGATACTCTTGAACCTGTCGAAGACTATCTCAATATCATCTGACCACCTGAAGGCCCCTTTCCGAGTGAGGTCGGTGAGGGTTGCAGCTGACTGGGAGAATCCCTTTACGAACCTCCTGTAGTGAGAACACAAACCAAGGAATCCTCTCAACTCTGAAACATTCTGCAGTGGCGGCCAACCCAGTATTGCCTGTATTTTCTCCTAATGGACCTTGACTCCATCTACCCCTATCACATGTCCCAGGTAGAGGATCTCAGTCAATCCAAATTCACACTTTGACTCTTTAGCAAACAGAGACTGATTCTCCATGATGCTTGGAATCTCGTCCAAGTGTCTCAAATGCTCCTCCCATGTCCTGTTGAAGACCAATATGTCATCAAAGAATACTAATACACTCTTGCGCAACTGTTTTTTGAAGATGTGATTCATGCAAGACTGGAACATAGCCGGAGTGTTAGTGAGCTCAAATGGCATCACTAGAAACTCGTAATGTCTGTAATGGCAGCGGAACGCTGTCTTATGCACATCCTCCTCTCGGACACGAATCTGGTGGTACCCTGATCGAAGATCTATCTTTGAGAAGTAGACTGCCTCGTGTAACTCATCTAGTAGCTCATCAATTCTGGGAATAGGGTACCTGTTCTTGATGGTTCTCTTATTCGGAGCACGGTAATCAATACACATGTGGAGAGTACCATCTTTCTTCTTCACCAATACCACTCAAGAAGCAAAGGGACTAGAGCTAGGTCTGATGTGTCTCATGTCCAAGAGTTCCTTTATCGTCTTCTCTATCTCTTCCTTGTAGTGCCTAGGATGACGATAAGGAGTAGTAATTATGGGCTTAGCTTCCTCCTCCATCTCAATGATATGCTCGAACCCTCTATCTGGAGGTATGCCTGGGGGTATATCCTCAAAGACCCGCTTGTGCTTATCAAGCACCTGCTGAATATCAAGGTGAACCTGCTACCTTGAATCGGGTGTGGGTTTCTTGGATACGAAACACTGGGCTGCCCACTCAATGTCACTATGTCTCATGATGGCCTCCATCCTCTGAGTAGACACTAATCTAGGCCCGCCATCTGGCATGGCCTTAAGAACCACCTGCTGACCACCTTGTATAAACTCTAACTGTTTCAGCGTGTGATCGATGGTGTACCTGCCTAGGGTCTGCAGCCACTGCATACCCAATATCGCATCAAGACTATCCAAGTCAATAAAATAAAAATCTGCCTCTAGCAGGTAATTACCAAAGTGTATTGGAAGACCCTAGATCTTCCCAGTGCAACTCGAGAGGTCCCCTCCTGCCACCTTGACCTCAAATTCCGGGATATCATCCACCTGTAGCCATCTCCTGGAGACCACACCTGTGCTGATGAAATTGTGCGTAGCACCTGTATCTAAGAGGCAAACAATCCTCTGTCCTCTAACTACTCCTTTCAAACGAAAGGGGTGACGTGTAGGAATCCTAGAGAGGGATGCTAAAGTAACTGGGGGCTGCTCGTGGGGTGCTTTCTTTTTCTTTCCCTCCGATGTTGGCTCAACCTCAGCCTCCTCTTCGCTGTCCTCCTCATCACTACCCTCACCCTGCTCATACTCATCCTCGGAAGCTACCTCAATGTAATGAAGTTTGCCTTTCCCATGACACCTGTGATATGGAGTCCAAGGCTCCCTGCAAGTGAAACACAGTTTCCGCCTCCTCAATTCATTTCTACTCAAAAAATCCAGCCTGGGAGGTGCACTCTTATTCTGAATTTTCCCGTTCTGAAATGAAGAAGACCCCTTGAAGGGTTTCTTAGGTGGCTGTAAAATGGAGGATGGTGAATCTAAATCATGAGATAACTTAATAGCATCATCCAGGGTGTCTGATTTGAGAACTCTAACCGGCCCTCTGTATTTATCATAAAGGCCCTCAATGAATAACATAACCTTCCTCTTCTCTGTCATGTCTGGGACCATGATGGAGATCCTCTGGAACTCATTGATGTAATGCTCCAAAGATCCGCTCTGCTTAAGCTGAGCTAGCTCCCTGTAATAGACCTCTATATCCTTCTTGTCAAAACGACCGATCAACCTCGTGCTGAAGATCCCATAGGAGGCAATCAGTCCATGATCCTGGGTGACAAGGCCATGATGCCACCAATCATACGCGGTCCCCTCTAGATGCATAGTGGCAAATTTAATTGCCTCCGTCTCTAACATAGGTTTGAGGGTCAAGAACGTATCGACCTTGTGGATCCAAGCTGTAGCTGATGTTCTGCCGCTGCCATCGAACGTAGGAAGTCAATTTGTTCATGGCATGTTTCAAATCCTGGTTCAGACCCCTGAGTCTCCTCTCCGGCTGGGCCCTGCCAAATTCTCTCTTTTGGGCCATATACTGGACAAAAGTCAAATCAGCTTTGACAAGCACTAGTAACATGTCCCACTCGTTATGCATCGTCATAACATTCTTTGGAAGAATGCCTGCTGGACCTGGTTGTGCCACCTCCTCTGCAATATTCTTTGTGAATGTAGGCATGAGGGGTCGGTCTGTGGTAAATGTGGGAGCTCTAGTAGCTCTAGGAGATCTTGCTCTACTGCTACCACCACTGTGTTGGTTAGGGGGCCTCCTGGCTGTAACTGATAACTGCTGAATAACTCTTGTAAGCTGCTGTAACACACCAGCAATATTGTCCTGCCCAACACGTATCTGCCTCATGGTCTCCCTGGCTTCCCTGTCTATCTCCTCAGCCATGTTCTCACCTAGAGTAGTCTGCTCTAGAACAAACTTCTCGCTATTTGGATGACTGGACTCAATGTCCATTTGTACTAAAGAATCTGTCTGTTCCTGTTCCTCCTTGTTATGACCACAATCGGGTATCCTGTGCTTGCTATGCATACCTGGCTAGCGTGGCTACTGCTGTAATCAATTGCAAACTGAAAATGATGATCCCACTAGGATGGCAAGATCAGAAGCTCTGATACCACTGTAGTGACCTTTTTTTGTTGATTCAAGTCAAGTTCTAGAAACTCTCTGAATTCATGTGAAGTCTGTATTGATTTTTATGTTTGCAAATCGTACGTGCCGCTTAGTTGTTCAAAGTCAATGAAGAAAAGAATACACTAAACAAATTGTTTCTCATCAAATGCAGGAGGTTCTTTTATCAAGGAGCCATACTAAAATTTAAGATAGTCTTGCATACATTATAACCCACTGTTATTAACAGCAATACACTGAATTAAATACAGTTGGAAGCATTTAACTACGGTGTATGCTCCCAAGATAAACAGACTAATACGTGTGCACCTTTTAATAACCTGTGATATGCTCCAGCCGTGTATGGTGTAGTAATTAGTGCTTTCTAGTTTAGCTGCGCCTCCTATTTCTTCCCACCCACCGTCAGAGATGACAGTGGTTCCTGTATGCACTGTGAATCCCTGCTGCAAGGCCACGCTTACTCCTTCCTCAACATTTCTACCCGTGGTAGTTGCTGTTGTCACCCGAGCTGGCTGCGATTGCTATACTCTACCCAATGTGAAGGTGCGGATGAGTACAGGCTGCACATTACCTCTGCCTAGCCTGTGCGTATATTTCCCACTGTGGTCTGTAGACCCCCGCATTTCCAGTTAACTGTATACACGGTAATGTCACTCGCGTTTCCAGCAACATACACCTAACAAATCACGTCAAGTGCCTCCAAGGTTTCTTGTTACTTGGCTTGAACGCCCATGAAGATATAAGTCTATAAATGTTGATTCCCAAGCCGCGCTGAACAGTTGAGAGAGGTGCCTATCCAGATCGATGGATTATGATAGCATTAAGCATTACCCTCCATGACAATTCACAGTATTCCAGATCTATGTTCTTTATTAATAAGTCCCTGCTATGGCACTATGGAAATAACTGAAGAAATTGATATGCTAGTTCAGATATATTGATGTCTCTACTTACACATTTAAGCTCCAATATGAAATCTGTATGATTTCACCATAAGTGAGAAATGCCGGGGCTACGTCCAGTTTCCTCCAAAATCCTCAAGGGGCTACGTCCTCAAGAAATCAGTCACATTCAAGCAACCAAATATAAAATCTTATTTTATAAATTCTCATTGTGCTTTTCCCAAGGAAGATCTCGTTCCTTTATAACCTCAAAAGAGAGCCATTACATCAACTAGACAATGTGGGATAAAAAGACACTTTCGTCTTTTAGTCACTTAAGTCACTTTATTAAATAAAGTAACTTAAAGTTATAATATTAAAGTGACTTTATAATATAACTTTATGAAATAAAGTATCCCAACTATAGAGTTTGAACTCTGATATTAAATAAATGCCCAAGTAACCATGTGACTAACTGGCATCCTCTGAAAAGTGGCCATTAGACTATCCGGATGGCTAGATAGGCTAATCAG
This sequence comes from Thuja plicata, assembly GCA_018584345.1. Lineage (NCBI taxonomy): Eukaryota > Viridiplantae > Streptophyta > Pinopsida > Cupressales > Cupressaceae > Thuja > Thuja plicata. Next base: position 2,551,999 of record MU225464.1, read on the forward strand.
GCATAATATGCACTACTGAAGGAATGGGCACATCACATGAGGGGCTCGTGAGGTGGCCATCCTAGTAGGACTGGCTCAGCCTAGGGCAAGAAGGCATTCACGAGGTCAAGTCACCCCTTACAACCTCCACCTAATTCCACAAGGTGGCAACTGTTTATAGTGAAACGAGATATGGTTGGAGAAAGCAGGTACAAGCCACCAAGCCAGTAGACATCCCTCTTAGGCTTAGTGTAGAAATGGCTTCAGGTGGACCCATCATGTCTCTTTCCTACTATGTTTGTAATTTAAGTTTCTAATTTGGTTTGACTGCTCTAACAATTGGTTACACACACATATATACATACATACTTATTTTTTGACAAGAGATTTATTGGGTTAGATGAAACCCTAACCGTAATTTGTTGCATTGTGATTCTAGGGCAAATTAGGAAGGGGACATCACACTTGAGTAGTAGTCTTTCTTTGTCAAGTCATCCAAATGTGAGTTTTGGATGATGGAGATTCATAATTGGGGCATATCATCAATGCCCAAGGTAGCAGGTGGATCGACAAAAAAGATTGACAATCCTTGATTGGCCCTCTTTAAAGACTTTGATAGAGTTAAGAAGTTTCTTTGGCCTCTTAAGCTACTATATGATGTTTTACAAAGAAGGGAACTTTCTCATGGTCATATTCAATGTCGTGAGCTTTTGACAAGCTTAAGGAGTTATTGAGCTCGCCCTCTATTATTTGTTCTTGATTTCTTACTTCCTTTCTATTAGATTGTGATGCTTCATGAGAAGGGGTTGGGGTAATTTTGGTGCAAAATGGACATGCTGTAGCATTTGACAATCAAAAGCTCAAAGATATAGAAAAGTGGGATTCTCAATCTATGAAGGAAATATTGGCCATTATGCATACCATGGCCAATTTTAGAAAATATTTAATTTTTGGTAGATTTGTGGTTGAAATTGATCACAATACCTTTGAAATTCTTCCTCTACCACATAGATTTAAATAGTAGAAAATGGTAATGGTTGATAAGGCTTCACGCTTATGGTTTTGATATAGAGTATATAAGAATAATGTTTTTGATGCCTTATGTAGATTGCTGAATTTATGCTCTGTTTGATATATCTGTTGATTATTGGAGGGCTATTTTTAATGACAAAGTATGTGTAGATTAAAGGATAAAAGGTATAGTGTTGCAAATGATCTCATTCTTTACAAGGACAGGATATGTTTCTTTCCAGAATCATAAGTGAAAGAGTGTCTTGAGGGCTTCATGATACACACTTGATAGATCACCAAGGTTTCTTCAAGGATTACAAGCAACTTAGGGATAAGTTTTCTTTGAAAAGGCTCAAGGGAGATGTTCTTAAACAAATTTGAGAGTTTGTCAATTGCCAACAAAACAAATTAGAGTAGGTATTAATGGTAGGATTGTTGCAGCCCATATTGAATGCCAATAAAAATGAGAGAGCATTTCTATGGAATTCATTATTAGCCTTTGAAGAGTTTAGGGTAAGGATTGTATAATTTTAGTTGACAAACTCACTAAATAGGCATATTTCTTTGTTATATCTTCTTAGTTAAAGGCACCTAAAGTGGTTGGTATATTTTTTAAAAAGGTATTCAAGGCCTCATGGGTTGTGTTGATGTGAGTTTTGTTCCACTACAACATACAGAATTAAATACCTAATGTTTCGAGGGGAGACTTCAAATACTCAATCCTCTCTTGATATAAGGTCATCTCTCATGCTAAGCTTGCAAAGTAAGTTCATGAAATGACTTCAAGGCTCATTTTAATTGTGGATACTCGCTTAGTGAAATAATGTGATTTGCTGGTAATCACTTAGGGGACTTACACTTGTTCAATCAATGACTATCAACTTACTTGCACTTCTAAAGATTTAGCTTCACAATGTGCAATGAAAGTATAGTTTTTGATCTTCAACGCTTCACTTCAACTTCAACTTCAACTTAAACTTAACTTCTACTACTTCTAAATAGGAATGAAAGGAAGTATGGATGACTTGGACTCTACTAGACGCGGTTTTATCAACAACTTCCACCCACCTAGTGCAAACTTCTAAGGAATACTCAAATGGTTTTCACATCGATATCTCCTCTTCAATCCCATCAAATGGATGCAAACTAAAAATTGAAAATCAATTGAAGTTAAGTATTTTCACCGGCTCACCACACAAGGCACACTTACAATCAACAAGAGCCTAGTGGCCCGGATTTCTCGAGTCAATCAAGTAAACATTCACAACTACTTTCATTCAGCTAAGCTACTTCAACATGAAAAGAAATCTACTCCGAGTGAAAGATTGAGGAAACCATGCAACACTTCAAAGCAATATTAAGTAGTCCACCATGAAAACCAACAATGAGTTATCAATCACTTTGATAAGCATTATAACAACAATTTGATCAAGTCTCTCTCTTAGCTAGCCTAATCTAATCTAGCTTTCTAGCTTCTAACTCCAATACTAATCTAATCTAATGAGAAGGCCTTGGCCTTTTATAGATGTTCAAAAACAATGAAGGGCCAAGATTGATTCAAGATCAACGGCCAAGATTCATCCCTACAAACCCTAATTAGGATTGCCAAATTAACAACCAATTACACGAGGGCACCACTTCATGGGCCAATAAGAAAATTACAAAGTATTTGATAGCCAATGAGAGGATAGGACACTTGGCATGCTGTGATTGCTTGTGCTTGAATGTGTAATTTTCTGATTGGAGGAGACAGCTAGGTGCCACCTCATCATCCTTATCTTGTAGCCTTGATTAATCCTTTTGATGAAGAGAAAATGTTTCTTGATGCTCAATATTTCTAACTTTGATCAACTCTTCTAAACTATCAAATTCTTGTGAATGAATGGGATGGCATATTCCCAAATTGCTTCATCTTTCAGGTCTTCTCCATCCTCTGAAAATATTCCTCATGGCTTGATGTGAATTTGCAGCTTGAACTTGTGAACTTGATGTAATTCTTGACCGTTCTTGAAGATGTTTTCACGTAATTGGACTTGTCTTTTGCTAATTTGATCTTGTATCTCCCCTCTCTTGGAATTTTGAAGCTCGAGTTTGAAGCCCTTTGAACTTAATCCCAGCTCCTCTCTCTTCAATTCATCCTGCAAAAACAAAAGAAAAGGGGGGGGGGGGGGGGGGGCGGNNNGGGGGGGTGGTATTAAGCTTGTAAAATTGGTGAGAAAATAAACAAAATGAAAGAAGACTCAGAATTTTCGTGAAGTAAAGTTTCTTTCAGATTGTATTTTCTTCTAATTGCCACTATGAAACCTTTCCTAATTTGAGATCATACTTCCCTTTCCTTGCAAAATTTCCTAAGTTTCGATTAAATTGCAATTCTGAAATGAATTTTACTAAATTCTAGACTTTGAATGGGTTTTGGGCCGAAATAACATGCCCAGATTTGTTGATTTGTTATTTTACCCTCGTCATCTCTGATCTTTGAAGGAAATCTGCCTCAATACTCAGAATTTTGCTTTCTTGCTTGTTGAAATTACTCCATGCAATCACTGCCTAGTAGGAGGGGATGTATTCGCTGCCCCTCTATGAGAAAAATCGTCTCCCATTCAAAAGACTTTGCTGCTTCTCAAAGAGATAATTCGCTGATTATGCAGAGAGAAATTTGTGTTTGACTTAGTGTGAAAATGAATTCACCTTGCCCCCCTTATATAGGCAATTCAAATTTGAAGTGGTGCGAATTTCTAAGCAGGCGAACTTGGCTTAAAAATAAAAATATTTGAATTAAATTCTTTCCAAAATTCATTCCGACTTGCATAAGGGAGTAGTTATTGGTCTAAAAATCAAAGGGGAATGTCGGTTTTGCTTAGGAGAGAGGAATTTGGGCGGGACTCCTCTAAGTAGAGGAATTCCACCACCTCACTATGCATGAATTCAATCCACTTAACCTCCATCCATCTATTGCTATCGACACTTGCGCTCTTAAGTTGGGTGGGTTATTATATGCTAGAGGAAAATGTGGGTCGGGATTCCTCTAAGTAGAGGAAGGATTCCTCTAAGTAGAGGAATCCTGACCAGATTTACATGCTCGAACCTTCCTTTAACCTTGTCATTTCGTCCTCTCGAACATCAATCTTGACTCCCCTTTCCTCTTAGGCGCATTGATCTTCATCGAATTTTGGTGTTAATGTTGGGCGAAATTTTGTGGTTTTGAGGAATGGCAATAATGATAGGCGAAATTCCTCAAATTAGAGGAATTCCGACTAGTAATTATTCTCCCAAATTTGTCTCAAAAACTTGTCTCCAACCTCATTCTTTCGTGATTTTGATCATGCTTTCCTATTCTCCGAACTTAGACATCTAACTGCAATCAAAATCCAAGACCTCTCGGTGGGCGAAATATTGGGAGAGAGGAATTTCAAGGGCGGGATTCCTCTGACTAGAGGAATTTCGAAACCTCTAGCTCTCTTCACCAAACTTAGTCATTTTTTAGCTCAGGAGGCAGGAGGATTTATACAAATATAACATTTAAGTATAAGTTTACATTATACTTTAAGTTATATTTGTATAAATATTGTTAGGATGTTTGAGATAGGTTTCAACCTCATAGGAGTTAAGATGCAAATTCTAGATTTTGGGGGTTTTCAAAAAATTCCAGACTTAGCCAAATTTCAGGATTTAACACGCTTTCAGCATTCTAACCTCCCACAACCTATTATGACTTTCTTAGACCAAATTGAAGCTGGAACAAGGATTTTCAAGAGGTTTTAACTCATTTTATCACAAATCACTTGGTTTCAACCCCATCTCTATGACCAACTTAGCCTAACTTTCGTGCATATCTGGTGCAGGAGCACCCTTGAGATGCCATCAAATATGGTGGTCTCTTGTCTTTTTGGTGTGTTAGTGTGTGTAAGACCCTCTAGTAGGGCATTGTAAATACATAAGGTCATGTTGACCAAGAGTA
>MU225464.1:2579791-2602949 GCA_018584345.1 Thuja plicata
TTGGGAGATGCCATCCACAAAAGGAAGGGAGGCATTCAAAGAAGTTTGGGTTGGGGGGGGGGTTTAGAATCGGAGATGGAAAGGTAGACGGACTTGGCTTGGTTGAGAGCCTTCGAAATTTGCTTATGAGAATACCCATTTAGCTTGAAGACTTGACGAAGATGGGTTAGCTCTTGGCTTAAGTTTTCACCATCGCAAATTTTGTGGGCTCTCAGGGCTAGGGTCTTAAGGATACCAACTTTTTGGGGTGGGGTGATGGTGGGAAGAGGAGTGGAGGTATAAATCAGTATGGGTAGCCTTTCGAAACACACCGACCAATGTGGCCATTAGGTTTCTTAATGAGTTGCCAATATCCTCTAACATGAGGTCAAGGCAATGGGCCGCACATGGAGACCAAAATTTTTTAGGGTGCCTCTCCATCAAAAGTTTTTCTGCAACAATTTTAAATTAATTAGAAATTAAGAAGTGTTAAGAAAATTTTAAATAAATTCATAGATAACTCTCCATCAAAAGTCAAAAGTTTACCTGCAGCAACATAACTTGCTGCATTATCCGTCACCACTTGCACCACATTTTCTTCCCCCATCTCTTGTATAACTTCCTCAATAACCTCACATAAGTATGTGGCATTCTTCACATGTGAGGAAACATCAATAGACTTCAAGAACGTGGTGTATCTTGAATAGTGAAAATAAAGCAAAATAATTATCAATTATCATGGATCAATCAACAAATCAAAATAAAAATTAAATTATTCAATGCATTTAGGGAAGTAGAATGATCAATCACCTCCAGAGGAAACAAGAAAATTTAGGAGTGTCCTATTCCTCCTATCTGTCCAACCATCTGTCATGATGGTGCAACCCTTTTGGCTCCAAGATTGTCTATGGTCCTCTAGCTCAAGTTTCATATCATTAACGATTTCTAACAAGAGGGGGCCACTTAACTCAGCATCAATAGGGGCTTTAAACCCCGCCCCACAAATGGTTACGACATCTATCATGCCTTGCCAGTAAGGAGACCTGTCACAAATATAATATGATTAATCATTAGACAAAACATAGTTCAACTCAAATTTAATTTTAAACTTAAATCAAACAAATAAAAAACTTAAAAGAATTACCTGGCTGCAACAAATGGAATGTTGCAAAAGTACCAAAACTTGCAAATTTGTTTTTGTGCAACATCATGGACCTCCTTGTTCCAACCCATGCTCTCAAGAGAGGGTTGTGCACCAGGAGTAGTGCATGGCACAAAATAATTGTCCAACTTTGATTTCCGGACTCTAGGTCCAAGGATAATAGTGCCACTAGAAGCAAAATCAGTAGAAACACTAGCACTAGGACGAAAAGGAGGCATGGAAGAACCCTCTCCAACACAACCTGTAGATGTGGATGCGGCTGCAGATGCGGCTGTGGTTGTGGATGGGGAGGCCTGAGATGCAGATGAACGGGAGCCAATAGAATTTAACTGTTCTCATTGCCTTTTTCTCTTATCCTTTTCTTCTTCATATTTTTCTAACCGGACATAACAAAAACGAATTGCCTCGGGAGTTGCCTTTAAACATGGATCAACATCATTGCAAAGTATGCCGATAATATGGTATTTAAACCTATTGATGCCACCATTGAAAATTTCTTTACAAAATGAGCATTTTGTTTGGTTTCTTTGTCTACTAGGAAAATCTTTAGTATATTTCCAAGATTCACACTTTGGAGGCATTGAGAAAAGTTAATGTTTTCTAAACTTGATGGTTGCTAGCAGCTGCAATAAGACAAAATAACGAACAAAATTACAAGTTTGTGCATTGTATTTTAGAAAAAAAAAAACAGCAAACCCTACATTTTTCTAAAAAAATTTGTAAAAGCATGTTTGCATTTTTTCCTTCAAAAAATTAAGTGGTTGCGAACAATCTACTTCTCTCATTGAAGTATGCAATTTATATTTTAATAGAAAACATTCAAGATTTCGAAAGTTAAACTTCAAAAAAATTTAAAAAAAAAAATGGAAAATTCATAAACATACAACAAAAAACCAGCAAAATCTACAAAATTTAACACTTACCTCTTTCAAATGAGTTGAGAAGTCTTGGAACAGCTGCTATGGACTCCTTGATGCTCTCAATGCAAACGTATATCTCCCCGATGTGATCTTGTGCACTCTTTGATGCTCTTCTTACTTGCTGGTTGCAAACCCTTAACCTCTTATTTTTCTTCCTCTCTCTCACTTTTCCTCTATTCTTCTCCCAACGAGCAAAAATAATGTCTTTTAGGGCAAATTAGAAGACATTAGTAAAAAAAAACATAAGAAAAAACAAGTCATTTTTTTTTGTTTTTTAAGTCATACATTATGACTGTTGCGGCCGGATCATAGACCACGAACCTGGTGAGTCATGGCATGACTCGCTTGGCTCGCAAGTCACGCGAGTCGTGACCCATGACTCGTCGGGTCATCAGGCCGAGTCATGAAAACTCGCCTGGGACGACTCGACCCGCGAGTTGTTAAAACTTGCCTGACTTGCGGCGAGTCATGGAACTCTGCTTAAAACCTTTATAGAAATTGATTTTCATACTTGAAATTGCCAAAATCCTTAGGGAAATCAAGCATGCTTTCATTCGACCCTACAATTCTATGGACGAGTTCCCCTCATTATAGTTGAATTCTAGTTGAGGCATCCCAACAGGTTTGTATGGAGCTCGCGGCCTTAAGACCCTTATAGAAATTGATTTTCCATACTTGAAATTGCCAAAATCCTAAGGGAAATCACTTTTTCTTTATAAAAATACACAAAATCCAGACTTTCTATGAATTTCGCCACTTATTTTGTTCAAAATCCAGACATATCATGAAATTCCCCACTTTAATTGCCAGTTTCCTCAAAAAATTCTAAGTGTTGGGAGTTTATCCAGACATGAGTCGTTTTTCCCCACTTGGAATCCAGAGATAAAAGAAGAAAATGAAGAGTCCATATGCAAGGCGGGTTCCCTTTATGGTTTGTACTTAGTCAAATTTTGAAGTGAAAGTGTGGATTTGTCCATACCCATATCCTTTTTCCCTTCAAGGATGATTAAAGATGTGAATTTTTTTGTAAGTGTAGAAACTACCTATCCACACATGGGTCGAATTTTCCCTTTAAGAACAAACAAAGATGAATTTATTCTAAGTGTGGAAAATGGATATTATCCTTACATTGGTTGATTTCCCTACTTGGGATGAGTAAATACAAAGTGTGGATATCCCCTTTTGATCCATGGATGGCATATTTTGAATAACAATGTGGACTTAGTCAAATATTGGGGGATCCATACATGGATCGATTTTCCCATAAGGGCCTTTTTTTAATTAATAAATAAATACATGATGGAAAATTAAAAGAATAAAGTGGAAGCTTCTAGAAGGTGGGAGTCTTTTATCCCACATTGCTTGTGGGAGGTAAATGCAAAGCTAAATCACCCTTAAAAGAGACATGGCAGCTGCAATGAAGATACAAAAGATGCTGGCAGCTTAGTTAAGTGATCAAAGCAAAGCAAGAGGAGGCTGGAGTGAAGATCGATCCAGCTTTAGAGGGCTGAAGATTGAGTAAGAAGGAAGATAGCATCCTGGAAACCCCCATGTGGAGATCAATTTTTGCTAAAATCGCCATGGTTTCCTCAACCTCCCAAACTTTCCATGGATAATTGCAGGTTCAAGGAGGGCATGATTCTGAGCTTTGAGAGCCATTCCAGAAGGCAAAACACAGGTGTATGCAGACCCAAATCTGCAGATTTCCAAGTACAACGATTTTTTGAGAAAATTTATATAATTTTTCCAAGTTACCAAAGCTTAAAAAACTTGTGTGCAAGCTGATCTCCATCCCAAGACACGTTCTTTGCTGGTAATTTTAGACATTGAGGAGGCTAAAGCAAGAGTATTTGCAGGCCCAAATCTGAGAACTCCCTTGGACTGGGTGTTTTTTTTTTGGAAAAATCATATAAAATAATTTGATGCCCAAATCCACCAAATCTTGTTTGCAGATTATTCCTTGGTCAAAAACGCATCATTTGCAACCAATTTCAGACACTGGAGGACTGAGGTAAATGAGTTATGAATGGAAGTCTGAAGACTACCTCTGGAAATTGATTTGTTTTTTACTTAAATCTGGGTTTGTTCTTTGACCGCAATCTGATTATGAATGCATTGCGGACCTTTTTGGCACTGTTTTGAAGATCACTTTGAACTATTAAAAGTCTGAAGGTCGCAAGTTGTAGACCGGGGCCTGCAGATTTCATGCAACAGGGGCAATTTTTAAATAATTTTCCATTAATTCCCAACTTTACCAATTCAAAAGTTTGTTAGTGCCGAGTCTCTACAAGGTCTGTGGGCATCGAAAACACTAAATTTGCCCCTCAAATTCATTCAAAAGTGCAGGTTGCAGGTGTGTCTTCAGACTTGGCGTGGGTAGTGAGATGTGATTTTAATGCTTAATGACGTCATGACTTTGATTCCCAATTCACAAACTAATTCATGGAATTGAAATGGGGTGAATTTCACAAGTAATTAGGACTGAATTCCTTAGTTTACGAGACTTTGATTCCCAATTCACAAACTAATTCATGGAATTGAAATGGGGTGAATTTCACAAGTTATTAGGACTGAATTCCTTAGTTTATTTTCAGACATTTTCATGTTGTCCTCAGAAAATCAGGTTTAATGTAGATTTCTCTTTTTGGCTAAGTGTTGATCAATTTCTATTGTCTTAGGATTCTTATCCAAATGCTCATGTTTGTCATTACTTTTGTTGGATAAAATCACTAAGGACATTAAATCCATGGATTGATGCAGGGATTTCAAGATTGAAATTTATTATTCTAAGTCCTTGAACCCTTACTACTTTCGAGCCTTGAATAGGGAAATGACAAAGAGTAAGGGGGTTGCAGCAAGGGCAGTATTGATCAAGAGGCTATCTAGGGGCTTCTATCTTGAAGCATCAATGACATCTAAATGGGGAAAGATTGCAGACACTAACATGGTGCACATAGACATGAAGAAATTAAAGAGGAGAATGTATGGATCCAAGGATCGTCTTCCCTCAAGGATAGCAATGAACACAATGAAGAATGGACTTTACCATGTAGTAGGGTTCCCTTCAGCCATCTAGTGCAATGAACTTATGGTTGAGTGAGAAAGGAATTATGATCCAGATACCAAAGCAATCAGGGCTAAAGGGAATGTGTTTGCATTTTTGAATGAGGAAGTAGTGAGAGAAACTTTTGGAATCCCATACTATCCCAAGATGCAGATCCTGACACTTGTATGGACATCATTAACAAGAACTCAATCAGTGAGCCAAGGACACATCATTCCAAGTTACCGGAGAAGCTTGTAAGTGAGGATTTCAAGGATGAATATAGTGATCTAATTTTCATGCTGAACAAGGTCATGGGAACACCTTAGGGGGCCTTCTTCGATGCTTGGATGTTTTACTTTATTGAAGAGATAATAGCAAGGAATGTAATGATGAATTGGGCAAGAATAATAAGTGACAATATAGATGCACAACTGAGGAGCTTAAGGAAAACAAAGCAATTCTATATGAGTTCCTATGTGATCTACCTGTTGGCAAGGAATATAGAATATCCAGGCCTCATATGCAAGGCCATGATTGGAAATGGCAAGGATCAATTTAAAGTGTATGACTGTTATCCCGAATTGTGGCTACATGAGAAGGCAAGTTACAGGAGGATAAATGGCGTCTTCACCATGAAGATCACATGCTCACTTCAGGAGGGAACACATAGAAGATTATATGATGTCATAACATTGATTGAGTAGTATGGAGATTGGTATATCCAATTCCCTACTTTTACTTATATCAGGATCCAGGGATTCTCCTCAGAGCCGTACAAACTTCCAAAGTATCCTACGGACAAAATGGTTTTGTTGGAGGTGGTTAGACAACTTTGAGAGTTTGATCTTATACAGAAGGAGAAGCACAAACAAGGAATGCCTCTCCATCACTTTGGGGAAAATGCTTGAGTCTTGCCCTTCATTACAGGCAGCTGGGACAACTAGTGCCCTTCATTACAGGCAACTGGGACAACTAGTGCAGAGGTACAATTCTACTAGTTAGGAATATACAATGCAAGGAAGGATTTTGATTCATTTTAGCGGATCCATACCTACAGGGGTAGGAAGTACATACACAGGATGGACATTGAAGATTATTGGTCAAATCTAATGGATGAGCAGTCTGTGATGAGAAAAATGTGGTCTAGGATGTCAGTTGATTTTATGAGAAGATGTGGTCTCTTCCCTATTCCTGATCAAGTTAAGGATGATGGACACATAATCGATCCTAGTTATGAGTATGAGAAGGACAAGTTAATTGAGCCACCTAATTGGTCACTAAAAGAGGAACTTTCAGATTTGCGGGTCTTGATGGGAGTGGTAATGGATAGATCAAGGGCGTTGATTGATAAGCAAATGAAAAGCTTCATGAAACAAGGTGTTACTTTCACTTATGCGAGCATGCAAAGTGAGGATTCTTCTAGGGGCGATGAAGGAACTATTAACACTTCAGGATTGTGCATTCAGAATGTAGGGCAAGCTTCAAAGGAAGTGGGTAATATGGCAGAAACATCACAAGTTGCAAGTGACAAAACCATTAGTAAGGAGTTTGAAAGCAGAAGGCATAAGTCTGCCACACCTACCCCTATTCCTAGTTCTTTGTCAACTAAGGATTCAGAGACACATGATACGAAGCATGATTCAGTGCAGGGTGGAGATACAAAGATTTTACTTCGGGATAGTCAAGAGGTAACTACATCCACACAGTCAATGCACCAAGGAATAGAGATATTGCCAACTTCTCCTACTTTTCTATTAATGGTTGATTTGGGGTGTGATATTAGACAACCTGATCTTAATACTCAGGAGATAGATGATGAGGTCATTTTGGCATTGAAGGGACTTAATGATGATGAGCATATGGAAGATGGTATGGATTTATCCATGGTTCCTGAATGGTTAAGGGAAAGCATGAAGAAAAGGAGTAGAAGAGGTTGTTCCTATGGATGACATTGATGCATTCTTGAGTAGAATTGGAAGAACAAAAGAGCCTAAGCCAACAAAGACAATTTTTAAGATTACCAGGGATGAGTCAGGGTCTTGCACTGTGTATTTGGCTATTCCAGTTGAAGATAAGAATGAAGATGAGATTACTCCTAATGACTATCACATCTCATTCAGCATTGGGCCAACAACTAAGGAGCACGAATTTCAGGAATGGAGAGATACAACAGATGCTATTGAAGAAAGGATGAATAAATTGATGAACTGGAATTGGAGAATTTGATGATAAAGGAGTTCATAAATAAACATATGCATCCATTAGGATAGGAGAGCACAACAGTGGTTCCATATGCCCCTACTTCTCAGGATTCACATTGTACTTGTGGCATGCAGAAATAATGGGCAGGGGATATCAAAGAGCAAGCAGAGGTCTTTCTTGCAAGGATAGTTCAGGCACATGAGAAAACCAAAATACTTAAGATAAAATGCAAGGATTGGACGAGATATGGAAGGAATTTTAGCCCATTGAACACAAGGTTAGTCCTCGTCTCAAGGATTAAGGGGTATCCCCACATCGATCCTAACTCAAGACGGAGTTATTGACAGAGGGAGTGCATGCGACTTTGGTCATTGATATCTCTCATTAGTCACTAGGAGGACTACATATGAGCATGCACACACAGTGTGAGGATATTGAGGGTCCTATCTTAGGGATACGTTTGAGGGTTTGATCTCGACATTAATGCTTGTAGTGAATTGGATATGGATGAGCTGAAAAAGAGGATGGAGTCAATTTATTTCAGAGGCATAGACTCTCTTGAGAAGAGTCACTTGAATGGATTTCTCTCACTTATGATTCCTATAAGCAATCTATAGTTGCACACTTCAGATTGGGATAGCACATTGGACACTTGCATGGAGAAGTTGGAGGTTATGGAGATACAACATGGCAACCTCTGTAGTATTGACATGGAGGAACTTAGAGTGATTTTGCTTAAGTTCTTTGATTTTGCTAAAAGGGAGTGTACATCTTGGATGATGAGTTGTATGATGACTAGGTGGCTTCCTTGCTTCCTATTGGTCCTCAAGCCTTTGAATTTTCTCATTGGCTTATTTTGTGGTGCTTCATTTCTATTGGTTATTTTTGGTTGCGTTGTGACTTGGACAACGTTTCTAGCATCCACTTGTTCAATGAAAAAGATGGGAATATTAACAATAAATGACCCATCTTTCACTTGCCCCTCAATCCACGAATTTCAAAAACATTGCCCCTTTAGGGGCCACCACCAAGACATTGATCAAGGGATGATTTCTAGCATCTTTCCACCCATCTGAAACAATTGATACCCCTATCTCAATCTGTGAATCCCTTATGGGCTTCAATTGAACATCAATCCCCTTGACCTCTTGATCTAACAAGGTGGTCCGTACTCTCATAATCGGGGCGCTTATACCCTCTTGGAGCTTCATTGGCACTTTTCAACATCTTCCAATATGGAGAGCGAACAACACTAAAAGGCAGCCCATTTGCATACAAGCATCTTGCCACATGAATGTCGATAATTTTTCAACTTTGATTTTGAAATACAGTTTCTAGTAGTCCCTTTCTTTTGTGTGTAAGGGGTGCTTCACTTTCAGTATCAAGGTAGTATAAAAGGGGTGATCTTCTATCACAACATCTGTAGAGGGGGGTTGCATTCCCTTTGCTTTTTTTTTACTTTTACTGCCAGTGGGTGTAATTTGTCTACTACGTTCTTCTCTCTCTTCTGTTGCCTCATTCTCTGCAATATATTTTAATATTGTTGCATTTGGTATAGGTGCACCTTTTTTTCCAGGGCATTTCTTGACTCCTCTTCCAAGGTATTGACACAAATGGCCTACCACACGAAAATATGAACTATTCCTTTCTACATCACAACCCCGACATTTCCAACATAATGCACCACCTCCTGGAAGGGGTCTTACAATATCAACATACTTCCACAAAGGAGAATCAGAAGAGGGTTCTACTCTTTGTTCAATATTGCCTACTGAGGACGAGGTAGATGCCATTGTAGTTCCTTTTCCTATGGCAAGAAATTGTATACATATTCAATATAAAAACAAGAGAATGAAAAATTCTGGAAAACATTTGGTAGATCTTATGGACAATGAAAGAGAAATGAAAAAAAAAAAATGCTTAAACAAAAACAAAAAGCAAATGGAACAAGAACTTACCTCTTCCACTCATTGTAAGCTTGCAAAGGTGTAGAAATGAGGCACAAACACTTGAAGGTCCACAAATCAATCTTCAAACTCCTTGCACAACCAAATTCTTGCTTAACCACCTATTTTCTCTTGCTCAAGCCGAAATAACCTAGCAAATACCACAAATGAGAATGAGAAGTCAACATAAGCCTTTCAAATCCACTTTTTAGGGTTTTGGATGTCAAAAAATTATAAATTATTTAAAAAAATATCACTTAAACTTCGTCCGCTGGCCCAAGTTCGGCGAAGTTCAACCGCAGTCCGCAGTTTTCCGGCTGGTCCGCCCAGGTCCAAATGGCCCATTGGCTGGTTCGAACTTGCTCGCCGTGGATCAGACCTTGTCCGGACCCACAGACCGACCGGACGCGGACCATGGACCAGTTTGAACTTGGCCTGGTCCGGCGTCCAGTCTGGGCAAACTGGACGGCATCTCATGTTTATAATTCATCCTAATGGATGATGCCCCTAAAAAAGGCTATGCAGACTTAATTAAAATAATCCACCACTTTTAATGGTCTAATTAGAATAGTGGTGCTAGTTTTAAATCCACTTCATTGTTACATTGCATTTAGCCAAAAGCTTAAGGTGGATTGAGCCTTTTGGATCCAAAAGCTCAGTGGGTGTGTTTATCAGCAAATTTGGATTGTTAGAGTTATGTCTGGAGATGAACAATGGAAGATTTTGATGTGGCATCATATTGTCATGGCTTCTATGAAGATGAAATGACACAACGTTAATTGGTTAGACAAAATTCTGCTTGCACCATTTTTTAATATAAAAGCTTCTTTTCCACTGCAGTCCATATGGAAAGCTTGGCAACAAGTTTGTAAATGCTTAAATTGGAACATCTTATCTTTACAACATGCTTTCAGCTTTGGGATCTCATCCATTTGGTGGAACAGATTGGTTCAATATCAAGGTCAGCCCTTGGCTGTTGCCTTTCCAAGACAAGCTCTTTATTTGTTTAATAAAGGGGTGAAGCAGTTTGGGGTCATATGGGATATCAATAATTTAGGCTGGGCAACTTGGCAATGCATTAAAAACAAGTTTGGCATAAATAACATATCTAAAGGGCTCATTATTTTTGTCAAGTCATTGGTACTTGTAGACTTAACTATGAAGATCTGCACTACACTTCATTGTAACTTTTTCAAGGATCGGTTATGGCTGTCCAAATTTCAGTTTTCTTGCTTTCCATTGAATAAGGTTTATTTAAATCTCCTTTGAATCCCAGATTGAACCTAAAATGGAAATGCAAATTAAAAGAAAAATTATGGAGGAATTTGAGTGCTCAAGTTTGGAAGTCAAAAGCTGAGGCTAATGCATCGATTTTGTCTTGGAAACTGTTGCAGTTCAAATCGCCAGTGGGTGAAAGATTGAAACATATAAAGGTCCAACCACTTGTTGACCTTTTTGTCAACACAGTGATAGTCTAAAACACATCTTTTGGGACTTTGTATTCGCTAAAAATAAATGAAATGCAGTTTTCAAACATCTCCCTGCTATTTCTGACCATGTGTTATGTTGGAAGGAAGCCATTTTAGGGCTGGGGTTGCTTAATAATGTTGTGGCAGACTCTATGAGAGAGGCTATTTTGCTTAATATATGGAAGAGAAGGTGTTTTGCAATTTTTTCAAAGCAAGTCATTCATCAGGAAGCACAAATGCTAATGTTTTACTTTGACGTCATTTTCAAATTGTCTATTTATGTTCTCATATGCAGGCGCTGCCCAAAGAGAAGGTGAAGATCAGTAAGCATTTGAATGCTATTAAATACAAGTTCTACAGCTTCAGGTAAATGACACTGTTACAGACAATTGTAGGGCTTATTGAAATTTGATTTTTAATCTGCTTCTTTGTAATGCTAAGGTGAAGGTTTTGTTCCAATCTGCTGTTTGTATTATGAATTTGGGACTTGTAATGGTACATGCTGTTTGTCATATGATTTTTTGGTCTGGTTAGCAGATTTTATTCTGCTGCATGTAATATGGTATTTGAGACTGGTTATTTGATTTTGTTCTTTCCTTGGCAGTCCTTTTGCTGCTCTTTATTTGTATCTATTTTGCTTTGCTTCAATTGAAAAAAACATTGATAACAGTTATAGAATGAATCTTGGTGTTCATGAATGGAACAACTTTATGGACATTTTGTTTTGTCATAAAAAATCTAATAATTTCTTTCTTTACATGGTAAAACAACAAACCCATGGGTGAGATTGTGCACACATTTGATCGCTTTCATGTTTGAAATGATTCTTTTTATATTCAAGTAAAGCTTGGGTAATAATTCATTTTGGAAACTAGTGTAATAGGGAACAATTGTTGCTAAGTACTCTAGGAATGGGAGATTCCAAGGAAAGATGTAGCTCGGTCTAAAATGTTTGGTGGTAGTTTGGACATGGAGTTGGGCCTATCTGTCTAGTAATTGAAGGTTATCGTTCTTGAGCATTTCAATAATAAGCATCTCTCAAGAGTTCTAGACTAACATGAATTTTTTTTGTTAGTTCATCTTCTTTTAACTTACATATAAGCATATAAGGTTGCATTGGAGTTCCAACGTCTCTTGGAACAACAAATCTACTAGGATAATGGACTTTGCAACATGAATTGCATCCCACCCAACCTGGTTCCTATTAATTACTTTTCACTAGGACTTTGGCAGTAGTGCAATGTTCATAGTCATTTGCTTTTTGCAGGCATATATATTGTGCTACCTTAATGCAGAGGATGAACATGTCTAATGCCACATGGAAAAACCATTGAAACAAATTAAAAGTTGTATTAATAAACGGGAGTGCTAGATATCCATTTTAATATTATGATCATCTCTTACATATTAGTTCAATGTTTGTGACAAATTCTGAGCAAATGTTTGCAAACTGGTTAAGTACACGTGAAGATTGATGTTAATCCACATCTATGATTTAGTAGTATATTTTATATGAAACAATTGTTACGGGCTATATTTCATGTCCATGAAATACATTCATATATCTATCCTAAAAACTCAACATCTCATTCATTATCTTTTTACTTATTCTCATTTAACCTCTTCTATCTTCACTTGAACATTTTTAGGTTCTTTCTCTAGTTATTTGTCTTGTTTTGTGATGTGGACGGAAGTCTCGTTGTTGCTACAGAACCAGCCTGGCCCTGCTCTGAGATCTCTCTCCTAGATCTCTTAGGGTGTTCATAACCCTAACTGAGGTAAGTCACTAACAACTTTACCTCCTCTTCAAGACTCAGTCCCCATCGACATGCTATTTAACTTCTCCTCACTAAACCTACACAAATAGATTCATTCAACCAATGTTTTCAGAACATTGTTCTCATTCTCTTCCTTAGCCGGACTATTACCAAGCTTGCCTAGGGTAAGATCTCCAGACTCTTTGCTGTTGCTTCTCCTACAAAAAACAAAAAGGAAACTATGTACAAGGGTTCCTCTCGAGTTCCATTCCAACACATGATTCTCACCATGGATTCATGAATCTCAAGGAGCCATTACTGTTTACAACCCAGAACAGGTGAAGAACTAATAACTTGCAAAACATAAAATAAAGTAACTAATCTACCTGCATGCAAAAGGAACCACAAAGAAACTTGATATCCACTAAACACACAGTCTGCAACTTCTCATTACTGGAAACAAAACAAAACAATACAATAATCTACAAATTTCTAACTTTCCTGTAGCTTCTCCTCTTCTTCAATCTCTACTCTCTTCTAGATCTCTTAAATGAAGGCTTGGGATGTTATTAGTAACCATCCTCTCATTGGAATAACCCTAACTGCCCACTTATTCGCAAGCATCTCTTCAGGAACCGTTACAACTAACCATACTGTCCATAAAAGACAAGATCTGTTTTTCACGGGCCGTTAGGACGGAATATTGCCGAGCAACAGTAATGCAAAAGTGAGTTCCAGTGTAGGCCGAGTTGCTAGGCACCAGTGTTGGCCGAGTGGCAGTGATACCAAGCAACTTATCCAAGGTTCTCGATGCCTTGGTTGGATTTCCAGAGGCTTACAAACTACCTCACACACACAACAAAAGAAACCAACTAAGCAACCTATCTAGACATGGATTGACATAGTCATATCCATCTTAGGGAAATAAAACAAATGACCTAAGGTCCACACACACTCTCCTGACTTGGCTAGAGTCAGTACATGCCAGAAATAAAGAGCTAGGGGTTTGAGCTAGGTGTGCTCCTGCACCATTTTGGAGCCTTGTTTCCTTATTTGAAGCTACATTACAATTATATTCCATAAAATCTTTGTTTAAAGTTTCAAAAGCTTATATCTTTAATGAGTATTATATTCCATAAATATATACTTTGTTGATTTGTAATATAGCTTAGTCATTCTTTCTTTGTGAACATACATATAAATTTCACAACAGGAAACTCTTAAATGTTTGAGAGAGTTCTTCTTTCACGCTTCCTATGAAGTTTTATCAACAATGCTAAGATGGGTGCACATTGATAAGATAGCAAGTAATTGCTATTGCTTTTGCCTAAATTTTCCTATACAAACCTGCATAATAAAACATGCTTTGATCCTTTTCCATTAGAGCTCTATTCATTCTCACAACAACTCTTTTTTGCGTGGTGTATAGGGTGGTGCCTTTCTATTCCACATTACGTTATTTCTCATGTGTTCAAGTAATACTATCAACTATAAACTCTTTTTAGAATCTTGCTAAAATATACTAGTACTTTAAACTCTTTAAATCTATATAGATCTTCACAAAAAATTGTAAAAAATATACTCAGGTCTTTGTCAATAATTTATCTATAAAAGTAATATAACAGTAACATAGTACATAGATTTTTCAAATGATGAATCTTTTGCTAGTTCAAAGTCACTCAACACTTAGTATAAAATTCCTTCTTATCTTATAACTACTAAGGAACTTCACATGAGTTTGCTTTCCAAATACAAAGTGTTCACAAAAGTTAAAGTCTAAATACCAATGGAAAATTTGTTGAGAAAAATTCTCTCTAATATGTCTTATATGCCGATGCCACAATATTTTACTATAGGAAGCAAACGAGACAAATATGCAATATTTTTTTCTTCAATAATATGAGGCATTTCATCGACCACTTATAGTGCTTTCTTCAATTTAAAAAAATATTCATATATGAATTCATTTTGCCAATGCCGTAACACTAAGAATCATTTTAGAGTTATCTTTATTGAATACCACTTGCATTATTCACTTTGCTTACCAAAATTAGAGTTGTTTTCAACTTGGAATATGCAAAACATAAGGAAAGGTTTTAATTCTTCAACATAAGAATACATTAAATCATCCCACTTAAATACTTCACATCCACTTATTTTATCATATTCGTTCTTATGAGGAATCAAATGAAATACTTCACATCCACTTATTTTATCATATTCAATAAACCAATTCTTATGATGAATCAAATGAAATGAGGCACCTAAATTTATTGACCATTTCTCATGGTTTTCATTTGTGCTTGCAACAACATAAAGTATTTCTCCAAATTCTTCAATTGTGGTCTTTTGTTTTGTAAAGGAAGCATTTTCAAATGACTTTCCATTTTCAATTTTTTTAGATTTACAATCCTTTTTTCAGTGCCTCATTTTACCACAATTCTACTACTTTCTTTGAATTTTATTTGAAGTGTTATATTTGTCTCTGGGTTTCAATCTAGTGTTCCTTGAATATTTATCTTTTGAATTCTTCATGTGGAAATACTATTACAACTAAGATATCTTTTGATTAATGACCATCTAGATTTTTTTCCCTTTTGAAGAAGCAATACTAGTGATTCTCATTAATAAACTATTCCAAGAGTAAATATAAAACAACGTAAAGGTGCATCTGAAGCGGGCATCCATGGCCAGGCTTTTGCTGGGAAAGGAGGTAACCGTTCCTCTCCTCCTGTGGTGCCTGTTTCTGTAAGTAACCCCATCGTTGTAAATCTTGATACTGAAATTGTTGATGAGATTTTGAAATTTGCGGAAGATTTTTCTTCCAATGCAGCTATCTTTCGTTTTAGGGGTTTTTGGCTCTCTCTTGCTCAGTTGCATGCTTGGATTTCCGAACATCTTATTTACTATAAATACAAATAATTGGCTTACAATATTATTGAAGGTATCTATTTCCTTTTAACCATACAATAAATATGATTTATTCTTAGTGAATACAACTTCCAAAGAAAGATTATTTATTAGAGAATTTATTTGATAAATTATAATCAATTTATCTTATAACTATTTTTATGTCATTTAATAAAACTAAATTTGATAGACACAATTTGATTGAACTTATTGCCTTCCTATCAATAATCAACTAATGTGTTGTTAATACAATAGTTTGATAATACTTGCCAACAAGTAGGCCTTAAATCCTTAACTTACATAATCTTATCTTTTAATTATTGTAATCTCCATCCTTATGCTTTGTATGACATGTAGATCTCATATGCCAAATTTTCGCTTAGGATAGAGTTATGTTAGAACATAATTTTATTAGGGGTCATACCCTTATAACATTTATAAATTGTTCTAATATAAGTTTATAAACTATATATATTTTATGGGCTATATTTTGTACATGTTTTAACAAAGTGATGCTTAATGAAATTTTTTTACTCAAAATGATTTTCCATGTATGTCTTGTGTAATGTTTTAAATTCGTGTTTGTATGATTCATTATTTATTTATTTTATATCTTGTTTATAATGATTAGTATCATAAGAAACTAATTTCTAACATGGTATCAGGTTGGGCAACACTAATCATTTTTACATGTTATATTAGAAGACATATAACACTTGATGGCGAACCTTTTAACGCTTAGTAAACACATGTTTAAGGTCATTTGTGCAATATATCTAATGTGCCTTTCTATTATTTATAATCATTCCAAAGTAATTTCCTAAAAATGTTAACTGTGCTTTCACTACATTACTCATTTTATTGTTTTCTATTTCTAACCCTTATAAATTATAGATATATAAATTCAATACATGATTTCTATATGAACAATGCAAAATCTTCTATAATATTTATAAATGTG
Source organism: Thuja plicata (assembly GCA_018584345.1). Classification (NCBI taxonomy): domain Eukaryota; kingdom Viridiplantae; phylum Streptophyta; class Pinopsida; order Cupressales; family Cupressaceae; genus Thuja; species Thuja plicata. The sequence continues at coordinate 2,596,144 of MU225464.1, forward strand.
TTATTTTCTCTAAATTTACATCATACATATTACACTATCCAAATCTTAATAAATCACATACTCTACTATGTTAACACTTATAAATTTGCATACAAAATAAATGTTATGCTATGCCTATTATTTATGATCCTCACTTATAGAATGTGGTAAAGTTTCTACAAGTTATAATTTTTGTTTACCTCTATTCAAAAAATATTTAAATATTGCATTTGGGACCTCGTCGTGAAGAAATTCCTTTGGATCGTGCTAACCTTGTCCCCTCTAATGTTTAGTTAAAATTTTGGAGCAAAATCCTTTTCTGCCAAAAGATATGTTCATTTTCCTAAATCAGACTGCTAGCTTTTAAGTGAAAAATATTATGTTAGTTTTCAAAATAATTTTAGCATTATTTAAATTTAGTTTTTTTTTTGGGTAATAATTGTGATTTTATTAAAAGTAGATTGATATTGTGCTTGGTTCAAATCAAGGGTGAATACATAATGGGAATCCACCTTCCCTATCAAAGGCATAACAAAGGTCCATAAATAGACCAAATCAAGATTTGCTAACTTTGCCCCCCTTTGTGTGAGAACAAAGAGTCATATCGAAGGATCTCGTCTTAACTTTCCTACTCTTCTTACCTTGCACAACGTGCCAACCCTCTTGAAGTCTAGCACCTTCAATTTGCCAATCCTCAGAGCCAACCATGGAATCCTAGACATGCTCATCAGTAAACCCCATCTCTTTTTGGGAATGACTCCCAACTATCAACATGTCATCCTTCATCTCTCGAGTTCCAACTAGAGCTTTTTTCTCCCTTCCAGCTAGAGTAACAATGCCATGATGCTGCTGAGCATTCCCATCACAACCTATCTCAGCCATACTATCGTTGTTTGTTGTGGGTTGATCCACCATCTCTTTAGGAAACTACTGCTTCCGCTCATCGAAAACAACATGTTCGAAGCTTTTTTGTCGGTCTACCTTCTTCTCAACCGTATAGTGCTGGGTAGAAACATTCTTCCACCATGAAGCCGACTTACACACTCAACCTTTGTCACACTTAGCTGCCATGCATCTAGTCTGAAAACAAATTATACACCTGAAGGGAATTCCTTCATAATCTAATGATTGAACCCAACTGCCCTTTGAGGTTTTGATCAATATCTCTGTAGGAAGCTCCTTCACAATACCCATTTCAACAAGGATACGAGCATAAGTAGAATGGAGAAGATTTGAGGATCCTTCATCCACCATTAGAAAATTCCCTAAAGTATCACCTACTGCTTCTAGGAAGGAATCAAACCAGAGATGCAAGGGTAGGTTAGGGATTCTCACCCATAAGGGGGACTTTATCAAAGACTTCCTTAGCCGAGTTGAAATTCGGGCGCCAAGGTTTCAACATCAGTACAAATTTATTCTCCGAGCACCATTGGTGATCACACAAGATTTTATTTCTATCCTTCGCATTCTCAAAAACAACAATAAAGAAACCTTTAGCTACAGGGTAAATCTGCATGCAGCCTTATAGAATCGACTCCCAATGCTTTGAGATCCATTTGTGAAAATCACATAAGCTGGGCCACAACCCCCCAAAATGACCTATCAGACCTAAATCTGAAAAAAAACATTGAGATTATGGTCTACCTCCAAATTGGCCTCCAGTATGATAGAACAAGGATTGGGTGTAGGAAGAATAGTTGAAACCATCTTCCTATTAGTCAAAATATAGGGGCCTTGTCCCACTTGCTCGTTGCACATAGGGGCTCCATGATAAACACCGCCAAAACTGCCCGCGGTTGCTTCGATCCCGTACCAAGGAAATTTGTTTGGGGACCCTTGTTTTGACTCTTCCGTCCATTTGTTCGGTCACTACCATCTGCATTACCAAACACCACTCGAGATGAACCGCCCATCTCAAACCCTCCAAATTCTGTCCTCTTCATGTGCCATTTAAGAGACTCGAGATCATTTTCCACGCCGTTTCTGTTGCAGATTCCACTCTTCGACTAGTAGCTACGCCCCCAACCTTTACTTGATGCACCATTGAAACTGGATGGCTTTGTCCCTCCGCCATTGCATGTTGTAGGAGCACAAGAAGGTAAAAAGAAACCCTAGCACCCGCAGAATAGCTGAAGCTCTGTAACACCATTTTTTATTATTTAAAATTAATTTTATTTGTATCCTATTTTAATGATTTTGGAGATAAATAATTAAAAACCCTTTAATTCCACTTTTCTTTCCCTCAGTGTACTTTGGTTCTCTAAAAGACTAATCTCTTAACAAAGATTAACCTCTTAACCTCCTCTTGCTCACATTCTCACGAAAGTTATCCTCTTAATCTCCTTTTGCTCACATGTTCAGAAAGGTTACCTCTTAGTGACTTCTTGCTCTTATGCTCACAAAACTTAACCTTTTAACCTCTATTTGAATATTTGAAAGAAATTGTGATATTGCTACTAGGATTCAATTGTGCAGTTTTTGAGTTGAACTCATTAACATATGTTTCATGAGTAGTGGTTCACAAGAACCCATCTCTCATGAGAATGAATGGAACACTTAACACTCATTGCATCTACGTGATGCTCACAGAGATGAAGCACTAGGCCCTCCCAAGAGGTCACCCATCTTAGTACTACTCCAACACAAATGATCTTAGCTATGAGCTTTTCCTTCAAGATTAAGCCCATTTAGCTTGCAACCCCATAAATAGATCTCCTACTTATTATTTGGAAGAAAGTTAATTCTGTTCATCCATTGAAAAAAAAATGATAGAGGGGTTTGTCAAATGTATAGATGTGTTGTTGCAGCTGTTAAAGAACACATGATGCAAAATGTGGCCTCATGGCTGCCACAAATGCAGGGTATACACAAGATAGATTTATTCTAAGGCCCCATTTGTTTGGGGAATTGAAATTTGACTCAAAACCTGATTATCTCAAAAGCGGGTTTTGAAATTCTGGTTTTGCATCTTCCGGTTATAATTTGGACCGTTTGTTTGAACCAGAAGATGGATTAGTCAATCCATCTTCCTCGTTTGGTTGCCAATTTTGAAATTGGAATTGGAACTGACAAATTCCAACTTCCACATTTGGTTCAACAATTTCGAATTGGAATTGGAATTAGAAACTCCATGTTTTATGTTTGGTTCTACATTTCGAATTGGAATTGGAATTCGACAAAGACTTTATAATTTTTTATTATTATTTAATAATGTTTAATTTAATGTTGCAATTTATTTTGTCCATTTTTTTATTTTTTTAATTGCGATTCTTCATTAATGAGATATCGAGGAAATTAAAGATCGTGTTCATATTCAATGGAGCGGTTAAAATAAATATCATATGTGGAAATAACATTAAATATATTGATGTCAAATATTTAGTGCTATTTAATTGGTATTTAGATATCAATTACTGCTGTCAAAGAGATGAATGTAATCAGTGAACTAACTAATAGTTGATTAGTTCTTCAAAATGTATGGTTAGCACAATGATCATAATCAGTAATATACAAACATTGACTAAGAATTATACAAATAACAAATTAAACATATTGATGTCAAATATTTAGTTCTATTTAATTGATATTTAGATATCAATTACTGTTGCCAAAGAGATGAATGTAATCAATGACCTAACTAACTAGTTGATTAGTTCTTCAATGAATGGTTAGCACAACAATCATAATAAGTAATATACAAAGAACGACTAAGAATTATACAAATAACAAATCATCATATGGAAATGTACAATTAGGAGAGGATAATGATGTATCCATTCCCAAGAAAAGATGCAACCATTCAAATAAATCGATGTGTTTCCCTTCGTTTTATATGAATGCTAATGGTAAGCATGCCTTGGTACTTAAAAAGAGGATATATGTAATTCCAATCATGATCATTGAACATTTCTTATTTTACTTCATATCCATATTTGGATCAATTATATATTCGCAGATAAAACTTGGAAAGGATAGCTCACTTTTTGCTTGAATTAGTTTTATTATGGATTATTACTATGTGTAGTAGCACGTCTACTTTTCTTTTACACAACTATTTTTTCATGCTTATGCTCATGAAAATATATGTTGATCTCCTTTTTACTAATTATTAGATTATATTTTAAATTTATATGGAATATCATATTCAATCTTTCACAAATGACAAATACATTATATTTTGTTTTTCTTTGCACTTAGAATCAAGTTTACTTGATGTCCAAATTTGATGTCTAGGATATGATTGTAAAGTTCTATGACATCGAGACTACATCCAAATAAAATTAGGAATGCAGAATGATACTGTAAGGATGGGTTGGAATTGAGACATACAAGTGTTTGCATAAAAATATAAATAATCATCGCATTGTTCGATATTAAATAAGTCTTGTAGTCCTCATCACAGTATATATATAGCTATTTCTGCTAAATGGCCCAACAAAGTAATGCGATTAGAGCACAAAAACAATATCGCAGAAACTTGACATCGGCTTTATAGGTAGCCTCCACTTTTGCCATAGCGGTCTCGAGCGCCTTGCAAGACTTGCACTCATCAACAGCAATAGGTATATGTTTAGATGGTGCAGATGATGTAGACAGAGATGGGGCATTGTCGGCCCACCGAAAGTAGCGACATCCACTGCCATCCTACAATATAAATCTAAGTTAGTATTGCTATAATGATTAATATTTATTATTTTTAAACATGAAATAGAGTGATATTAACAACCTTTTTCTTATTTTTGCAAGTCCAAAATTTACGGTTCTGATTATTGTCTGTCAGTGATGTCCTCAACACGCAGCGCACTCCATCACCACAGTGACACATAGGAACATTTGTCATAGACATCACCCCTGCATCAAACTGATTTTTGTTCATTCATACTATTCAAGCAACCAAACATAGTATTGGAGATAGATAGCAACATTCATATAACAATATGACTATTTTCTATTAATACAAAATGAGAAAGTTTCATTTATTTTGGTATTACAAATTTATATAAAACAATACAATGAAACATCTATAACATCAGATAGAAGATGGGGAAGAACAATATCCATGAACTGAATGGTGATGTGAAAACACACCGTTAAATATGAAAACACAGGGAAATCCACGCTCTGCGCCCTTATGCCCCAAACTCGTCGAGAAATTGTCTCATATCACGCTCGTTCTTCCCATTACTGTCTATACTGTTAGGTGGTCAATCCTGCATATACAAACTAAACATGATAGAAAAACTAAAACTAGTTTCTTTTTAAATGGAATACACCAAGGAGCACCATCATAAATTTTGATTGTTTACAAACATGAACAGTAAACAATCATCAGATAGCTCATTTTTTTATCATCATATGTGGATTCTCGCACGTTTGCGCACTTTAGATTTTCTTATGAGACAGTTCATTGCATTCGATTGTGTACATGATTTTTGCATCAACGTTTCGGATCACACACTGTGATCCATCATCGGGATGAAAGACAACAAAATGATTGAAAGAGAGCAAAATGATTGAATTCTCTTTCAATCCTTTTGCTCTTTCATCTTGATGAAGGATCACAGAGTGTGATCAGAAACGTTGATAGGAAAAAAATCTACACAATCGAATCCAGAAGCTATTTCAAACCTTTTTAATATCAACATATGTGTAGTCTCACAATATCATCATACGTGTTGTCTCAGAACTATCCATTTCTATTCCTTTACCATGAGACATAACTATCCTAGTGCAACAATAATAACAAATGCTACAAGTATATACATATAACATGAGACAGAAACATGAAAAATACAGAGTCATCTACCAAAACACATTTATATCACCATCCATTCTCAAGAACTAGAAATGGATAGTTCTGAGAGTACACCTTGACAATGCATTATATTACACATTCATCATGTGGTACTCCTTGGTGTATTCCACTTAACATGACGAACAAATGCAAGAAGAACAAAATAAAATTGTCACTAACTATAATTGTCACAGTCAACAAAATAAAAGCACTATCAATCAGATACTACAAATTAAAATCCTCCTCCACGCACTCTATCATCATGCATACAAAAAGATTCTTTATTAAATCAACCCATAAACAAAATACACCTCAATAAAATAAATAGTAATCAAACAAAGACCTAAATAGAGACCTATATGGAAAATTGGCACAAGAGTCTAAATTGCCCATGTACAGAAATTAATGATTAGCGACCAATACAAGTAAGCAATTATGTATGTATTAATAGCTACAATGATAGTTGGAATAAAACAGTTATAAAAAATCTAAAGCCCTAAGATCAAATGTCTTTAAAAGAATATAAAATGGTTAATGCACATTTTAAAGTTAGCACTCCAAGTAAAAAAGGATAATCCATATTAAAAATAGTGCTTATGTAATAAAAGGTAGCACACCAATTTAAATGGAAGTGATTAAAATTAAAAAAAAAAAAGAAAATAATAATAATAAAAGTTGCATATCTCCATAAAGGTCTCCTCTCTCCACGAATGGGAATCAAGGTATATATGTTTGGAATATAAGTTGTGATGGATAATGAATGAAATGAGGAATGAATAAAAAGAAGTATTAAAACACATTCAGATCTGCAAGTGAGAAGAAGTGAGAGATGTTTATATGTGTGTCTTTGATAAGAGGTTCATAAGTCATTTCTACCAAACTTGTGAGATATGTTACACACACACTTGGACTAATTTACAATATTACATACACTAGAGGATGGTTTGATGAAATTGGTCAAGTAGACCCTTGTCCATTTAGCGAACATGTATAATAATAGATATTTATGCATTTAGCATGCCAATTATTTAGT
>MU225464.1:2629378-2649816 GCA_018584345.1 Thuja plicata
TTAAAATTTATATCATTTTACTGATATAATGAGTAATGGTCTTCAAGTATCAAGTCCATGATACTCACCAAGTACTCAGAGCAATGGTCTCCAAATATCAACTCACAAGATATTCACCAAGTGCTCACAAATGATTATCATGAGTAATGGTCTCCAAGTATCAATTCCATGATACTCACCAAGTACTCAGAGTAATGGTTTCCAAATATCAAGTCCATGATATTCACCAAGTACTCTTGTATGATATGTGAGTATGGATAATCATTTTAGACTTATATCATTTTACTGATATAATGAGTAATGGTCTCCAAGTATCAAGTCCATGATACTCACCAAATACTCAGAACAAAAGTCTCCAAATACCAACTCACTAGGTATTCACCAATTGTTCACAATGATTATCATGAGTAATGGTCTCCAAGTATCAAGTCCATGATACTCACCAATTACTCAGAGTAATGGTCTCCAAATATCAAGTCCATGATATTCACCAATTAATCAAATATGTATGATATGTGCACTAGTATCACACATGTGATACTTATCATATAGACATGATAAATCATGGAAAGTCTATAGATATTATGTTACATAATATCCACCATGAAGATCTCTAAATCATCAATGGTTTATTTGATGATATCAGCCTTATGATATCTACCATGATGTCTAGGAGATCCTAACCATCATGACATGTCTATGGATATCAAGTCATATGATATCCATCATGATGGAGATGTTGCAAAGTTGTCACCTCACAACATCAATTAAATACAAGTGTTCATTGTCGAAAAGTCGTCACCTTTCTCCAATGTTCACAGGAGGATCGTAAGTCCCAGAGTCACACACATGAAATCCACCTTGACTCATCTTAGAGGGTGAATCCAAGGGCTTTCACCTTAGAATTATCTCTCAAAGAGAAGAATGCAATAAAGTACATATCAAGAAATCATTGATGCTGATACTCCCTCTTAACAAGGGATTTATTCTCCACAACTCCAAGCTTGTCCCAAAAATGCACAAACTTTACTTTGGCATGAGGCTTGGTGAGAATATCAGTCGTCCAATCTTCAGTGATAATGTACCTCGTCTAAATACTAGAGAAACCATCTCTCCATGGTCTACTCCCTCTGAATCAAGTTCCTCAAATGTCAGCTAATGCAGATTCTCTAGTTGCTCCCTTTGTCACGAAAGTATACCATATTCACATACTCTAATCATGAAATATATCTTTCTCCAAGAGACTCTCATCATCTGGCACATGATTTATTTGTTCAATGATCACAACATTGTTCGCAAGAGTGATTTTCTATACACAAATGTACTTGTCTAATTCCATAGTAACATGAGTGAATATAATAAACTGTGGATTTATCTTGAGGATTTGCAACACCAGACATTCATGATTAATGTGGCTCTCTTCTGAAGCTTCAAGTACATGCGTTAACCTCCTAACATCTTCATTCAAGGTTGCCTCCAATGGATATGTCAGACCTCCTCTAAATATGACATCCTTGTCCAATACTCTAGCATAATGACGAGGAGACTGAAATAATGAACTAAGTTGTGTCTCTTCTGAACTGCACTGATGCCAACTACATTAGCACCAAGGATCGCAGATTCTTCCCAGGCAGTCACAGTACCTAGAACATCAACTAAGATCTTCAATCATCTCCATAATTTCAAGTAGACATATATTGACTTAGATATGAGTTGAAATGTATTGGAATTCTGTTCAACTATTCCCCAACCAGGAAACCAAGAGACTCCACGCACAATAGGAAAATCTTTATGCAAATTATCCAACCAAGAGCTGCTGCCAATGAATTTATTATGTTGATCTCAGTTCAGTTGATACTTCACCTCATACAGCTACACCAAAACTCAGAATCCTTACCAACATGGAGTTCATGCAACAACTAGTTGATGTTCTTGTTTGCTGTCTTTCTCTCTCTCTCTCTTTTTTTAAGAGTTGGTTGAATGATTTGATGAAGACTGAAAACATGATTATAGTCATTTTCAAAATTCCTTCAGGCAACCGCAACATAGAAGATATTGTTCATGTGTTCGTATTAAATTCTGAATCACTGAGTATATAGAGCCATTTCACATATACACTATAAGTGTTTTCACAACACACGACCATATAAAATAATCACCCTTACGACACCCTGAGGATGCTACGCTTAAATTTTCTGCTTCGATATATAAATCACGATAAGGTTATCTAATTGATCCACCAAATGCTATTGTTATCACAAATATTAGGTGTTTGGGTAAGCACTCCCAGTAGGCTTCAGAACTATCATTATCAGAACTTTGATGATATCCGTCTATGCTTGAAGTGATGATAATGGTGCTCATCCTAACTCTTCTGTAGTTGGTGCCGCATACAGATTGATAAATATAGTCAATACCAGGCATTGATAAATATAATTGATGTAACATATTGATCGATAGTTCTTGTATTAACTTAATTCCTTTGGTAATTTCTTTGTATAAATTATAAACCATACGTTGTTCTCTGAGAATTCCTGTTACTGTAGATATCATTAATGAACTACATGCTCATCGCACTGAAGTGACATCGTGCCAATCCCCAATAACGCGAAGGTCTGCAGTTTGGACCTGTCTAAGCTTTCATTGGCATCATCGATAATGCTAGTGTAATTTTAGATACCATCATGTGCCATTGTCACCACGTTGTCAGTTAATATCACTCCCTTTGCAGTTTGCAGAAGCAATCTTCTGTCCTTGCGAGATACCCAAGATTCATGACAAATGATGTTCGCTTCATATATTATGTGGTGATAAACCTGTCAATGTGTATGAAACTACACCAAACGATAATTAAAAATATGTGGCAACCTTGTACCCTCTCATATATGTCTGTGTTCATTTCTATACCCAATTGTTCGAAGATCCAAACAAAGCCTTTGACCATTTTTGACAATCTACTAGTGACGGAAGCCCATATCACAGTGATAATGAAGTATTAGTCTTCTATCTCAACTCCGTTGTGATTCTTCCAACTTCGTAATCATTGTCTTCATCACCATCCCTTGATATGTATCATCAGACTCATCACAGATGTATATTATCAGAATTGATGCTATCTACTAGAGCTTAGAATTATATATATGATGGAGAAGTATCCACTATTTCCTCGAATATGTCTGCTCAAATACAAACACCACTATTTTAGCATTATAAGACGTAAAGGAGGAATGCACGCTGATTTATGAGTATTCCATAATCTCTCTTGCCCAAATCACACAGTTACAAAAACAATAACTTATCTCTCTATAAATTTGCCTCTATAATGACCATTGTTGTGCAACCAACCAGGTTATCGTCCTGCTCTGATACCATGTTAAGTTTTTAGAATAGCTGCAAATGTAATAGTACTGCTTGTATATATTCTCTGTGTTTCAAATGCAACAATCTCTCTTTAATTTATATTGGGAAAGAGGCTAGGAGAGACATGTCCCTTCATGGGACATGTCTATTCATTATAATTTTATAATGTTTCATTAATCAATCATATATTAGAATAATATAAGTTTGCATAATATATGTTTAATAATAGTATATATAATATATATATAGCATATATATATATACAACTACAATATATTATTATTAATCAATATCTAAGTATATTATATGTATTCTAAATGATCATATGACTGAAACTACAAACATTAACAAGTTTATATAAAAAATTATAATATTTATCTTTGTTATTATATAATTTATTTTATCATATAATGTGAATACTAAATATATTATTAATATAAGATAATAAAACAATATATTAAACATATTTCTTCTTTAATTTTATTTATATATAATATAATAATATTTATTATATATTCTATATATTAAAAATAAATATTTTATATAATATTATTTAAAAATAAAATAAATTTAATAATTATATTTGAAAACTTATAATAATAAATTATTTTTAGTTCAATAATCAAACAAAATCTTATAATTCTTGTTTTAAGATAATGAAACGTTCAAGCAAGACCATTTAAAATAATAAGAAAAAATAACTATTTTTAATTTTAAAATATTAATTAAAATTGAACAAATAAAAATGAGTTTATTTTATGCTTATAGATATAAGAATAAAAATCTACAACATTTAAATGAGATTTGGAATCTCTCTCTCTCTCTCTCTCTCTCTCTCTCTCTCTCCACACAAACACACACATCTCCATATTTACATTTTCATTTCTTTCTTTATCTCTATTATTTTTATCTCTCTATATTTCTCAACCTTTATATCTCTACCTTTTTCTACCTCTCTCTACATATCATGTTTCCTATCTTTATCTTTATCCTTCTATCTCCCCCCCACTCTTCCTCTCTCTAAATTCATCTCTTCTATCTATATCCATCCATTTCTCTTCTCCCTCTTTATCTCTCCATCTCCTTTTGTCTATCCTCTTCTCCTCATGATTCAAAGGTATTTTTATGATAATGTTTGGATTCCTATAAGTGGAGGCATAGTTGATTTGAAGCCATCAATTCTAATTAAAAAAAATGTTACATGAACAACACCATTTTCTTATTAATCTACAATTTTCCTCATATACTTCACAATTATCTTCTAAAAATAGACCAAAGTTTTCCTAATTAAACTTCCACACCTCTCCGACATACCCATTGCACCAAGGTGTGATTTCTAGTTATATAAAAAATATCTTTTTATTTTCCAAAGAGTGATGGAAAAGGAAATGGAGTCACACTTTACTATGAATTTGTGGTGTATGATCCTCATCAAGTATTCCCTTGATATAAAGTGCATTATAATAACCTTACACTTGATCATGTAGCTATCTCCTCACAAATCTCATCATTAATTTCTCACAACCTCATCAAAATTTATATATATTACATTATACAATTAATTATGTAGTATAAAATTTATTTAAATTCTACCTATAATTTCCTATCGGCTTATCCCTTGAACCCCCTTTAGGTGCAAGTGCTAGTTATACTACTAATATATTAATATCTTATTAATGCAAAGCAATCAATAATTTTCTTCTACTTCTCCATGTAAATTAACACTTTGATTCAATATGTTTCTTTGGAATGAATATGATGACAATTCTTTGTATCAAGCTATGCATTATATATTTCCTCTTAGTTTTTGTCTCCTCTTACACAAATTTACTAACAATATTCAACATGCTTAAAACTTGATATATGTTTCATTTGAAGTTTCATCTTTCACTAAATTGTGTATCATAATATGTACATGATTCAACTCATATATTTGGTGGATTGTTTCTTTGCAAGGGAATATTTTGATGACATAACATCATATTAGTCTAAGCCACTCTTTGGAAAGATAGTTGTACTATGCACTTGGTAAAATATTGAGTTTTTTAAAATAACTTACATTTAGATATGGTGCCTTTAATTTTTAACATATTAAAATTTAAATAGTTCATCATGAATTATATTTATAGTATATAAATATCTATATGCATTCATTTATAATTTATAGAGTCTAATAATTTATAGAGGCTAAATGTGATCAAGAGAAAGTGAAATCAAAGAATCCCTCTTCATGGTGGAAAGGTGCTTCTTCTCAGCATTACATGGTATTCAAGAACTCTTCCTAGAAGAGTTTCTCCCAAGCAGTTGAGAAGCATTTTCCTGTCAATGTGTTGCAAGTTACTGTAGTGTGTTCTGCTAGATTTTCTGGCTCTGTTCCTCTTGCTTAAATATTGGTTTGTGATCAAATTTATGTTGGTGTGTTTTCTAGTGTTGTCCCTTCAACCTATACTCGACCAATAGCGGTTTCTACTCCTGTTTCTTGTGTAAAGGATTGTGTTAGGGTTACTGCTGGTAAGTTTGTTGGTGTTGTCCCTTCGGATGTGGATGTCTTTGGGGCTATGGCTGGCCCCGACTCTCAATTGGACGCACATGTGTAGAGTGCTTCCCCCCATGGGTGTCAGGATTTCTGATTATAGGTTTAGATTGGGATTTTGGATCCTTTCTCTAGTTTGAATTTTTATGTAGTTGCTCTCGTACATTGTTTGTTCCAGGTTGAGGTAGCCTGATGTTAAAACCCTCACTTTGGTCTTGATCCGTTCCTTGTTGTGGAATATCTTTGAATATATTTAGTGGCCTTTTTGTACAGGGTTTCAGGGCCCCTTCAAAACCTTCTTTTCACTTAACCAAAAATTATTACTTGATTAAGGTGGGTGATGTTAAAAAATTGAGATTCTTTTTCTGTTAGTAATATGTGATATTGCTTTGAGACTCATAACATTGAGACTTTGATTTCTTATCTCTATTAAAATGGTTGTTTCACCCAAATAATTGAGTCTAATACAAACTAATGAACTACAACTGATTATATGTTTGAAGTCATTTGTTGATATTCAACCGAGTTGCAGAAGTGATAATAAACATTATCAATTAATGTATTGTCATTGATGTCAACTTATTTGAGTATTATTATGGTGCAAAACATTTGTTATGATTTGAAGATCTGGAACAAACAATGTTTATGTGGTCAGTAAATGAAGAGTTTTGTATACATCGAGAGACAATAATATTCGAGTAAAACACAGTGCATACCGAGCACAGTGATAACCGAGCTAGGGATCACTGACACAACATGGTTAATACTAAGACCAAGCAATTAATTCAAATTGAGGCTGACTAGGATGCTGAGCTAGCAATTGATGACTTTGAGGTAAAAGATAAATTTTTTTATTTGATCAAACGGTTATGAAAATTCAAGGAAGATCGAACGACAAAGATTGAAACATGTTTCTGACACAACTTTCGAGGAAGGATCAAGCGGGAAAATGAATGATGGAGATTAAGTGGAAAGATCTGAAGGATGAAAATTAAATGAGCTATGATGTCTATATAAGAGACAAGAGATTAATTTTGAAAATACACCTGAAGCGCATACATGTAAGTTTATGCATGATTGATCAAACTAGTTATAGACAAAATTGAGTGTTTTTCTACAGACATAACCGAGCGACAGAGGAAAGAGGATTACCGATCAGAACAAGTATGAAGTATGAGATGAAATGAAGAAGTACAAATTGATCAGAGGTATGACATACTTAACATAGATCTGAATACTTGAAAAATATAGTTGTATTTCAATCAGAGCACTACTGTATCAATTTAACCATTGTTACAGATAAATCTCTTAATCGAGTAAGATAGTGAAGTCTTTATTATAAAATTCAGAGAATGTATAGTGTTTTCTTGTTGAACCCATAGTGAATGCATGGTCACAAGAGAACTGTTAGTTTTAAATCCTCTAACAAGGTCACATTTAACAGTGTGCATTGTAACCTTTACAGGGTTGGATCTTCACCAAGATCACTTCAGAAGAGTGAAAATATTTTGGGTTACCGGTCCTAGGTGGTTTTTCCCTTAGCAGGGTTTCCACATTAAAAATCTATGTGTCAATGTGCATGAATGTTGTGGATTGTTATTTTACTTTACACTTTATTTACCTAGATTGGTAATCACAGTATTTATTTACTGATATTTGGTAAACACTATTGATGATAGTTTGAGATTACAAAATACATTTTCATCGAGCTGAGTTTTATATTTGAATTTTTTTTGGTATACATCTAGAGAAATTTGGGACTATAGGATAATTTGTGAGGAGATTGATTCTAACTGATTCATCCCCTCTCTCAGTTATTCTAACAATTGGTATTAGAGAATACAGAGCTTAGAAGAAATTTTTGAAGGACTTAAGTTAAAGATCACAAAATGTATAAGAGAGACGCACCTAAGCTATACACGGATAACTTATCGACATGGAAAAGAAAAATAAGACTATATTTATCAGGGATTGGAGACAACATTGCAGACTATCTGGACAATGAAATAATTCTACCTACTGGACCTTTGATTGTAAATCAGAAGAAAGATAAACATGAACATAACCTTATCATGGTGGAGATTTCTTTTTCACTCACATATGTTGAATTTGAGGACATCAAGACATGTACAACTGCCAAGTAGTTGTGGGATCAACTTACACTAGTTTATGGAGGAGATGCAAATGTACTAAGAGCCAAAGTTGAAAGTCTTCATGGAAAGTTTGATGATATGAGAATGAAGGAAGGAGAAAACATAACACAATACAATACCCAACTTAAGAAGTTTTGAATGCTATTCGAGGATCTGGTGGAACCATTGATGAAGACACTATTGTGAGTAAGATTCTTAGAACTCTATTTCCTATTTATTCTATAAGAGTCTTTGCAATACATGAAATGAGAGCTGCACCTGGAAATAGCATTACTGTTGATAGTCTTGTTGGATGATTAATTTATTTTAAGATGAATAACTTTGACAACAATATTGTACCATTTATGGAGTCCGCATTTATGTCTACTTTGAAATTAGTAAATCTAGTAGCAAACACATAATCAGAAATAATAGTGATAGTGATAGTGATGACAAGGAAATTGATGAACTTGAAGCTTTAATGGTTAGAAGATTGCACAAAGGTAAAGGAAGATATAAAGGTAAACTGCCTTTGATATTCTTTAACTATAAAGAGATTGGCAATTTTGCTGCAAGATTCCCTAACAAAAGGAATGATGATAGAAATCATGAACTATAACTGATTGAATGTTTGAAGATGAAAAAGTTGATGATCACCAAGATGCAGAAAGTTAATGCAAGACATTAAATTAGTTAATGTATTGTATTGTCATTGATTTCAACTTAATATGCTATGATTTCTCCTACTCATATTGTTACAACACTTAAAGATCCAAAAATACAAATTTTTTTGTTTCCGATAAACATACACCGAGGAATAGTGTTACCCAATAGACAATGTTACCCGACATACAGTGTAACCTGAGACAGTGTTACCCGAGCAAGCATTACCGAGCTAACTACAGTTGTCACTGAATAAAAATGAAGTTGATGCTCGAGATATCTTTAGTAGTCACTGAGCGCAACTGAAGTATTGATCGACGAGAAATGAAGTTAGGAAATGAAAAAACAACTTAGCTGGCAGGAGCTTAATATAGAGTTAACTGTTTGATTACTTTATTTTCATCGATCAGTTAGAAGATAAAGATAAGAAGGATATTTAAAGCATGTTTTATTCCATAAAACAAGGAGAGATTTGCAGATTAAAACTAAATCAAGCATGGTGAGCTTTACAGATCAAGAAGTGATTAACGAAGAAAACAAGAAAGACAAAGAATGGTGAAATCATGTCTATAAAGAGAGACAATTAATTCATAATAAATGGGGGAAGAATAAGAGGATGCTGAAGATAATTTTGGTGAAGATAGAAGTCTTCATACAGACCTGATCATACAAGCTAAAGAATAGAGCTAAAGTTTTATGCAGATACCGAGCAACAGAGAAGAAGCAACATTCACCTAGAAGAAAGAAGTGGAGCAAAGGAACATAAGAGAAAAATTAATCAAAAAGGTATTATGAGATTACAATAGATTTGAACATCTAAAAGATTAATTTGTATTTATAAACATATCATATACTATTTCAGTTTAACCATTGATTTAGAAAATCTCTTAACAAAGTAGGATCTAACCATCCTTTATATATTGAGATACATCCCAAGGAGTATCAAAAGGTTTTTCATGTTGACAAGCATAGTGAATGTAGCGGTCAAGTGATTAACTATTAGTGATAAATCCTCTAACAAGGTCACACTTAACAATGTGTTTATAACCTTAACAGGGTTGGCTCTTCACCGAGCTCACTTTAGAAGAGTGAAAATTTTGGGTTACCGATCCCAAGTGGGTTTTTCCCCTAACAAGGTTTCCACGTTAAAAATCCATGTGTCAAATGTGTATATGGTTCATTTCTTTAATGTTTTTCTTTACACTGTTGCCCCACTTTTGGTCTTTATACCTCAAGACGAAAATGGATGTTTAATATGTAGTAGTAGTCTTGGAAGTTTCATGTGAGTTTGGAGTCTAAGTCCATAAATCCCCTTAGGATAGAAGGCCTTTATCAGATTTCCCTAACTTGAATTCTCCTTCCTAAGCCAGGTGAATTTTGGGTCTGATATCATGTTTTTATCAGGTAGGTTAAGTCCCCAATCTGATAAAGGCCATGGTTTGAAAGATTCTAACCTCAAAATCACATACAGATGAAATACTTTGTCTCATATCTTTAGGTTGCAGCATTGGCAGGAAATCAAATTTAAGCTTCTCCATGGCAGAAAATCACATGTGGAGTGCGCTTTCCGCAATTGACAGACTTAAGAATATCAGAGGTAAATAAAGATGGAAAATGAGGAAGTCGGGAAAAAGAAAGCTTTGAGCACTCGTATCAAACCTATGGGAAACATAATAAATGATCAAGCAAATAAAAATTCATGGAGTTAGCTCATAGGCGAAAAAGCGGAAAATGACTTCTCCTCCGCTCCTACAGGCGGGTTTCGACTTGCGAGATGCGTTTTCTGCCAAACTATCAAGGTGAAGAAGTTTTGGAGAATAATCCATCCCATAAAAGATTCGGCATATAAAAAGGCCAATGGAATCAATATATATCATTTTGGCACCCCTATAGGCCAGAATTCTCCTTTGGCGGATTTTCAGACAGAGAGCACTACAAAAGTATTTTTCCGCCCAAAGGAGAAGCGGAAAAGTAATTTTTCGCCGCTTCAAGAAAGTTACCGTTACGGTTACTAAAGTAAAAAAATGTTTCCTAACGGCATGTAAAGCAAAGTAATTAATTCAAATAGGGCCGTTTTACTTTGTAATGGACTTGTTCATTAATGTAGAGGCCTTTTCATTCGTGTGGCATGGGAAGTCGGCCGTTAAATGGTAAGAATTCAAAAGTATAAAATCAGTTGGAGATTTCGAACTGGAACCACCATTGTTCACCAAATTGTTTGAATTCAAAGTAGCTAAGACCAGTTTCTCATTGTCTCTGTATCCCAAAGAGAAATTCGAATCTCTAGGTTGAATCATACTCACATGGCTTCTAGGTTTGTGGGATTCGACGGAATGAACGACATTATCTCTGAGTGGCACAAAATATCAGATACCTCATTGAAGTTCTTCGACATGCAGAACTTCTAGAATAGATTGAGAGCAGAGCAGATGCACCCTATTATAGAGAAGCTTAAGGAGAGAGGGTTAGTTGAAGCCGCCAGTTTTCCTGTAGCGGTTCAAGCTCCTGAATTGGTCCAAGAATGTATAGCTCGATACAACCTAGACAACAAGAAAATTATCCTACCTGACAACATGGTGCTCCTCTCTATTGATAGAGAGTCATCCAGAATTCCCTCCGTATTCCAGAGTAGGCAGAATACTCTGAGATGACTTATAGTTGGGCGGTCTCTGAATATTTAGCGAAGAGACTGGTATGGAAGAGAGAGATCATGAAGTCATGGGTTAAAGAACCCAAGAGTGCCAAGGGCAAGTTGCCCAAAACATTATTCAGTGCAAATATGAAGCTAGAGATCATGGACATCCTGGTATTGCTTCACAGGATTAGAGGTGAGAGTGAAGATCTTAATTTTGTTGAACAACATTTCTTCCTGTTTCAGATAATCTGCTCCCAGCATCATTTCATTGACTGGGCCCTTATGGTGAGTGAGAATCTCTCGGACGCCCTTAATAGGGCCAAGTTCCAGATTGAATTCTACATGTCTTCGGTCCTTTTGTATATTTTAGCTATGATTCAAATCTGGCATGGGATTCCTAGGTTAGAGGAATTCCCAGATGATGTAAAAAGCTATGAGTTTTTCCCTTCTTTGCAACTACAAAATAGTTATGTTGATTATCTCACAGTTAATGATGCCTTTACAATGAGACTGTGTAGGGAGCTACAAGGTTGTCCAGAAAGGATATTTTCTCCTGAAGCCATGGCTTTTATAAGCCAATTTGGATGCTATTTTATTCAGTTCGGAGATTTCTCATATCTTTGTCTTGCAGGTTTTGATGACTTTCCTTTGAAGCTGCCCAGATACCCTACTGACATGATCGTGCTGATCGAGGTGATGAGGCAAGCACTCCAGGTGAACCTGATCTGTGTAGAGGCAAAGAAGAAAGGCTACAAATTCCCAATGACCATCAGAGCTTACAGTTGTGCGTCCCAGTCGGAGGTGAAGAATGTTCTTAAAACATTATCGAAGAAGTTCTCTCTGGAAACATATGACGTTCTAAGGCCACAATATGATCTAGTTAATTATGCCAGAGATGTCTTACAGATGAGTCAGGCCATTCACCATGTACTTGATATTGAGGACTATTGGGCCAATTGCAAAGATGACTTGGAGAGCAGGGAAATATTCTATGCCTGGTTAACCATTGAACAGATCAAAAAGTTCAATGTTAACATTGCAGTAGAAGGGCTAGAAGATGATGGCAATCATCTGTATGATGAGACATACTTGGAGAAGATAAAGTCCACCCCTATCAGCTTGGAGCCTATGCTAGACCAAGCAGTAAGTGATTTGCAGGCTCTGATGGGGGGGATTTACAAAATAACAGTTCAATGGGTTGAGTGGACTGCAGGCCAAAGGAAGAGGTCAGAAAGGAAGCCTCCCGCTTAGCGAACTCCAACAAAAGAAACTTCTGGCATTGCAACCACTTCATCAACAATAATCCCAATAGTTGTGAAAGGATCAATTCAACCATCGGGAGGAGGTGATGAACCTCCTGAGAAGACTTCTCTCTTAGAAAAGACCTGTGGAGAGGGTCTTGTTCTAGACATCGGAGTCACTGAAGAAGTAGTCCCGACAAACCAAATCAAGTATGCAGTCGAGCTTTCTAAAGCTACAGAGTTCGAACAGCCGGCTAGTGCTATTGCTGTGGATACTTCGACCGAGACCTCGACCCAAGAAACTCCAAAGAGGGCATCCCCTGTCATAGTTGAAGTAGGAGAGGATAGCCCTAGTACCTCTACAAAATTAGATAAGAGGGGTGGGGAGCAACAGGAGGTTGCTCAAGTTGTAAAATTAATTTCCTCCTCACCTACTTCGGTAAATCCATTTGCTTCCCACCTGAAAGCTACTCCTCCACTCATAAGGAAGCTGTTCATCGAAGAATTGGTCTCTACCAAAAAAGTCACCAGCGCAGAGTCATGGATAGAAATTACTCTAGAGCGCAAAAGGAAGAGAGTGGGAGAAGCAATTCCCAGCCAAGACACTCTATCACAGGCCTTTCAGCCCAAGGCTACCACAATCAAGCAGAAAAGTGTGAAGACAATGTCTAATCTGGGTTGTGATCCTGAGATAGGGCATTTCACCATAGAAGTAGCCAAGCCCACTAAAGAGGGCAGACTCAAAGACCTGGTGGCTTCTGACTTTCAGTTGCAGTCATTCGATATGGGATTGGCTCAACTTGATACCAAGGTGGACTGGTGGAAGTCCACTAATGTAGTAATAAAGGAAGAGCTTGAAGATCTTAAGACTTCCAAAATTTAGCTTAAAGCAGAAGTGGCCCAACTAACTGACTTCATCAGACAACTTCTCACTCCTATTACGAGCACTCCTAGCACCCAAACCTCCTTTGATCCCAGTGCTGTGGAGAACCAAGCCATTCTGGCTAAGTTGCAAGAGGATTGACATTATGGGAAAATTGGTAAAAGGTGGATCGATAGGATCGAGTCAGAAGGCCTAGCAATCATTGAACAGTTAGGTAACGCTCTCCTGAGGCTAGAAATAGAGAAGAGTAACATTGGGAAGAATGTACAGACTCTCACTGCAGAAAGAGTAAGATGCCAAGAATGCATAGTCATGTTGCATGTGGCAGTAAAGATGAAAACTAAGGAAGCCCTAAAAGCTAAGATCCTACAGAAGGGTGATGAGCCCTTGATCGAATGGCTCCAAAGTCTAGAGTTCAAAATTGAGATAATCATTCAGGCTGAGACTAGACTACAACAGACAGAGGTTAAAGTCCAAGAAGAACAAGGTAAAGATTTTAAACTTCTCTTAGGACTTCATGCAGAATCGCAAACCAGTGGTCAAGGCAAAGCAATAGTTGGAGTAGTCAACATGCAGAAGTCATTCACAGATTATCTGCACAATTTAGCGGAGTAGTCTTCGACTCATCTAGACAAGGTGCCAGAGCTCCAGCAATTGAGCGGATGCATCTTTAGGGATATGGAGGAACTGAAAGATCGGACATAAGCAATCAAGACTCTAGCCAAAGAACATTCCAGATGGCTCGTCCGTTACACCAATGTCCACGTCAACAGACATGAAGAGCTCATCCAAGTCATCACTGCTGTAATCACCTACAAGGCCAAATTAGATAAGGGGAAGGAAACTGAATCATAGATATATTCTCCCCTTGTTCTATTTTTGTTAATTTTGTAATGGATAAACCTTTGGTTATCATTTTTGGTTGGGGAAGTTGAACAGTTTCGGTTACCCCTTTTTGTAACGGTCCAATCTGGAACTCTATATGTATTATTCCCAAAATCAATACAAAGAGCGGCTAAATTTTGGTATGAAGAATATAGCATTGTTGCTGAGTCAATTGTGTATGTCTGAATACCATTTCTTTAACTGATCCATTGCATTTCATTTATCTTTCTATTGAATTCGAACGTCTCTTTTTGAATTAGATTTGTAATCTGTATTCGAACCAGAATTCTGTATTATGATTTAATACAGATAATTGAGGGAGAAATCAGTTGCTATCTTAAGTTTTGGGAATGTTCTTGTGATATAGATCAAATCTATACCATCACATTGTTAATCTTCAATCTTGCATCTGCATTTTTAGTAGTTGTCTATGCATCACCAGTTTTGGGAGTTAATCTGATTGATAAGATCTCAGAATTGGCTAGATTTAGAATTGTATTTACTTTACCTGAGCTATTTTCTATTTAGACTTAGCTTGGTTTACCTCTCCTGCTCTCAGGTTAAGAGCATATCTCTGTTAGATTAGGAAAGATCAAAATTCATTGAATATTATTCATATAAGGGAGCTATACCTTCTAATTCAGAGGGAAAATATGTTTT
Source organism: Thuja plicata (assembly GCA_018584345.1). Lineage (NCBI taxonomy): Eukaryota > Viridiplantae > Streptophyta > Pinopsida > Cupressales > Cupressaceae > Thuja > Thuja plicata. Next base: position 2,644,371 of record MU225464.1, read on the forward strand.
CAAGTAATTATTTACCAACTGTTGTATTCAATTGTTCTTAAATTTTTTTGGGTATTTTAGAGTTACATTCAAAAGAAAAATCTATTTACCAACATACACATTAGTAAAACATGATTGATCGGTAAACACTAAGTTATTTAATGTATTTCGGTAAAGGCTAAGACCGCTATTCGGTAAAGCTTAAGAAAAAGGATAAATAGTGAGCTCCGAGCAGTAGTTATTTGATAAGATTATTTAAAGGCATACATATTGTAGGACTGAAGATAACTAGCGGTTTATACATGTGGTATAAAGTTTTAGATTGAATTAATTGGATTAATTTTTGAGGCCACTGATGTACCCCCCTCTCTCAGTTATTCTAAAAATTGGTATCAGAGCTTTGTGTTCTTAGAAGGAAGGTTTCAAGACCTAAGATAAAGATCACAAGATGAGTAAGAGGGATGTGCCTAAGTTGAACAAGGACAACTTTGCATCATGGCAAAGCAGGATAAGACTCCACCTATCAGGTACTGGAAATGATGTTACTCAATACTTAGATACTGAATATGTGTTGCCTACTAGACCTCATACACTTGATCAACTGAGAGAAAATAATAAACACAATTCTATGATGATAGAACTTGCTTCCTCACTCTCTGATGCTGAATTTGAAGATGTCAAATCATGCACGACTGCAAAGAAAATGTGGAACAAATTGAAGCTAGTACATGGAGGAGATACAAATGTGCTAAGAGCTAAGGTAGAAAGCCTAAGAGGAAATTTTTATGACCTAAGAATGAAAGAAGGAGAAAACATCACTTAGTACAATGACATAATCAAAGAGGTTTTTAATGCTATCCGAGGAGTAGGAGGTGTACTTGAAGAAAAAATAGTGGTAAGTAAAATTCTTAGAACCTTATTGCCTGTTTATGCTATTAGAGTATCTTCTATACAAGAAATGAGAGCAGTAGAAAATAACAATGTTACTCTAGATAGTCTGATTGGTAGACTTATTTCATTTGAGATAAACAACTTTGACAATAGTGTCTTACCAACTATTGAGTCGACATTCAAATCTTCTTTGAAAATAAGTAAATCAAGTCATAAACACACTATGAGAAATGATAGTGAAAGTGATAGTGATGATCAAGAACTTGATGAGATTGAAGCACTAATGGCTAGAAGATTGCAAAGAGGCAAAGGTAGATACAAAGGTAAACTACCACTTGTATATTTTAATTGTAAAGAGATTGGACACTTTGTTGCTAGATGTCCTAACAAATAAAAATATGATAGAAGTAATGAAAAATAATATGAAAAAAAGTTTGACAGAGGTGATGACCAAGATTACCGAAGCAAACAACAATCTAACAGAAGAGATAACCGAGACTACAAGGACAAAGGAAAGCAATCTTGTTACCTGGCTGAGAACAAAGATGGAAATACTGACACCGAATCTGATGAAGACATTGAGGTGGTATTTGTTGCTATGAAAGATATTTCAGACGAAGAGGAAAGGTACGTAGAAAATGCACTCATATCTAAGGTTAGTAAAAATGATGTCTGGATTATTGATAGTGGCTGTACTCACCAAATGACTGGAGATAAAGAAAAGTTTGAAACTTTTGAATATTATAATGGTGGATCAGTAAGAATGGGAAATGACTCACATTGTCTAGTTGAAGGTAAAGGAACTATAATGTTGAATAATTTGATCAGATATGAAAATTCATACTGGGTAAAAGGACTTAACTATAACCTATTGAGTGTTTCACAACTGAATAATACAGGTCACTGAGTTGCATTTGAGAAAAAAAGGGCAAATATCTTTAATGAATCAGGAAGGTTGGTCAGAATTGGTGAACAAACAAAAGGTAACCTATTCTATCTTGATAATATTAACACCACCTGTTTAATGGCTAGAAATGAAGACATATGGTTGTGGCATAAAAGGTTATGTCATGTGAACTTTGACAACATGGTTAGGATAAGCAATAAAAATAAAGTAAGAGGCTTACCGAGCATGTCAAAACCTGACCATGTCATGTGTAAGAATTGTCAAAAAGGTAAAATGACAAAGTCTAGTTTCAAGAGAAAAACCTACATATCTAATGATATTCTAGAATTAGTCCATACTGACCTATGTGAACCAATGAGAACAAAGAGCTACTATGGTGATAAATACTTCATTCTCTTTGTTGATGATTATTCTAGAATGATGAATGTTATGTTCTTAAAAGAAAAATTAGAGGCATTCAAGATGTTTAAATGGTATAAAGCTATAGTGGAAAAACAAAGTGGAAAGGAACTAAAATGTCTAAGGTAAGATAGAGGAGGGGAATTTATTTATGATGAATTCACTAACTTTTGTAATGAGCAAGGAATTCAAAGATAGGTCTCTGCATCGAGAACACCACAAAAAAATGGGATTGTTGAGAGAAGGAACATATAAATTGTTGATTATGTTGGAACACTAATGATTGAGAAAGACATCACACAAATATCCTGGAGAGAAGCTGTCAATACTGATGTCTACACATTAAACAAAGTTCAATTGAAGAAAGACACCAATAAGACACCTTATGAGCTATGGTATGGATACACACCCAATGTAAGTTACTTCAGAATTTTTGGAAGTCAATGTTATATTTTGAAAGATGATAGAAATGAAAATCTTGACTCCAAAGTTGAAGAAGGAATATTTCTAGGGTATTCTACCAAGAGCAAGGCTTATAAATGTCTTAACAAATCCTCTAACAAAATAATTGAAAGTGCAAATGTCAAAGTAGATGAATTTGCTGAGAAAAATGATGAGAAAAGCAGAAAGGAACCAAAAGACTACAACAGGTTTTTCTACAGTGAAGAACCTGGCACTCTGCCCAAGCAACAGTGTATCACTCCCGAGCGACAAAACAATGCACCCAAACATCAGGCTGTAAACACTGAAAAATAAAGAAATTGCTCACAATGATATACAAAGAGATGGAGATCAAAATGATGAACAAAGTGGTGAATCGATACTTGCCAAGTATGTCAGAAGACACCATCCACAAAACCAGATCATAGGAGACAAAAAGGCTGGAATGAGAACACGAAGTAAGTCACTAAACACTAGATGTTTAATTTGTGATTTTGAGCCTAAATTTGTTGATACTGCAATTGAAAATGAAGAATGGGTCAGTGCTATGAATGAAGAGATAGAACAGATAGAGAAGAACAAAACATGGACATTAGTACCTAGACCAGATGACAAAAATGTCATTGTTACCAAATGGATATTCAGAAACAAGCTGAATGAGAATGGAGAAGTCACAAGGAACAAAGCAAGATTAGTATGCAAAGGGTATGCACAAGAAGAAGGTATTGACTATGGAGAAACCTTTGCACCTTTTGCTAGACTAGAAGGAGTTAGAATTCTACTTTCTTATGCCACATTCAAAGGATTCAAGGTATACCAAATGGATGTCAAATTTGCATTCCTAAATGGAATACTAGAAGAAGAGGTATACATTGAACAACTAGAAGGGTTTGTTGATCCTAACAAAAGAAACATGGTTTGTAGACTAAACAAAGCATTGTATGGATTGAAACATGCACTAAGAGCATGGTATGAAAGACTTCACTCCTATCTCATTAGTATTGGATTTATAAGAACAAGTGAAAACATTAATTTGTATTTAAAAGAAGATACTGATGATTACATTTTTATTGCTAAAATATTTATTGATGATATCATATTTGGAGGTAATGATATGTTATGCAAATCATTTGCTAATGAAATGAGAAAAGAGTTTGAGAAGTCAATATTTGGGGAGATCAAATTCTTTCTTGGTCTATAGATTCTTCAACAAGATGTAGGCATATACATCACACAATCCAAATACATCAAGGAAGTTCTCAAGATATTCAAGATGGAAGATTCCAAGCCAGTTGGAACACCTATGGAAACCATATGCAAGCTGAAAAAGGAAGACAAGTAAACCAAGGTAAATCAGACCTTATATAGATCAATGATTGGAGAGTTAATGTATGTTGTACATACTAGACCAGATATAGCACATGCAGTTGGAATAGTTGCAAGATTCTCTGCTAATCCCAAGGAATCACACATGACTGCTGTCAAAAGAATTATGAGATATCTAAAGAATACCAAAGACCATGGCTTATGGTATAAAAGAGAAGGCAATTTTGAGCTTCAAGTCTATACATATGCTGATTGGGATATAAAATTAGATGAAAGAAAGAGCACAACAGGAGGAGCATTCTTTATGGGTGACAGACTTTGTCACATGGATCAGTAAGAAGCAAGGATGCATCTCATAATCTACTGCAAAAGAAGAATATGTGGTTGCTTCTACAAATTTCTCTAACATTGCATGGATCAAGAAATTACTGGAAGGTATGAATATGAAAATTCTTGAACTAGTGATTATTTACTATGATAATAAAAGTGCAATAAATGTAAGGAAACTCAGGTACAAAAACAACTTCCTACACTAATCTCTAAAGGAAAGTATTGTGCAAATTCTTTTAAATCCTTACATTTTCAGATTCGTTAACTACTTTAACAATGATATTGCAGCCATATGCCATGCATACAGAAATTAGAGAATAACACAATGATTTACCCTTGGGAAAACCTTTCGGTAAAAAACCCCAGCACTCCAAAACCTGCACAATGTATTATCTTCAACACAACGATTACAACACACTTGCAATGCAAGTTCTTTCAGGAGACAATCGACACACTAAGAAAAATCCAGTAGCACTAGATCATACCAACAATACACTCTTTTCCTATATCCGCCAGTAACCCTAAAAAATGCTTATATCATGCGCTTTCCTTTTTAGGGCAACTTCCAAAGATAGCTGCATTAGGGTTTTACCATTCTCTAAGAAAATAGGAACCCTAAATTTTTTTTTGTGGAAGAGTGTACAGTACTCAACTTTATCAGTTGCCACATGTCTTGCATGTCTTCACCCATCATTTGAAACTTCCTAACATAGCTCTTACATGTCATAGGAATCTGTCATAACCATTTCATCCATGATCTCCTTACACACAATTCAAGATGCTGACACATCAAGTGGAGTGACACAACAACATGCCAACTAGACAAGTACACTCACACTTAATTACATTATTTATAAGAAATACATTTTACAAAACAAATAATAAGAATAGAAATTATCCAAGGTTGAGACACCTTATTCCTAACATTCTCCCACTTGTCAAACACCTTGTAAGAGTAATAGGAACATAACAGGAACTAACTGCTATAGGCCAAAAGGCCCATAGACTCCGAACACCATCTAAACTTTGCAGTGCCCACTAGTTTCGTTAATGCATTTGCAACATTCTTCACAGTATCTACCTTCTCCAAATTTACCTTTCCATCTTCCACCATATCTCTCACAAAGTGAAACTGCACATCAATGTGCTTCATTCTGGCATGGAAAGTTGGAT
>MU225464.1:2672737-2683902 GCA_018584345.1 Thuja plicata
TATTGCTACCATCCTTGAATCAGCCTCCTTCTTAGACTGTCAATAGGTATTGGGAAAGTCCAATGCTACTTTCATGAATCAACCTTTTTGGCACTCCTTGAGATGTACCTCAATATATAGAAGATTGCTAAGTCCTTCTTGGTTAAGAGACTTGATGCTTCAATGGTTAAACTAAAACACTATGACCTGTTCATATTGCAACTTTGAATTGCAAATTTTCAGATCTATTTAAGTACATTACCTCTCTGACCAATGTATCGATTCAATCCTTGAGCTCCATACTTTGTGCTCTGTGATGCTGTGCTCACTATTTGTCAGTGTCTACAAAATTCCTTAGCTCTCCTTCAACTTGTTTGATCAGGATTGTATGAATTTTTTCTTTATCAGTTTCTCTTCAATATCCTCTTTCTATTCATTCCGCTTAATCCCATTCGTAAATGAATTAAGATTTTCTCTTATATAGACATAATATTCATTGTTTTTTGGTTCTTGATTCTTGGCGTGAGAAACAATCCATGCAATTAGATTTAAAGCATAACTCTTGATTTGTCTTGTAGATATCTTCTTTCCAACTGTACAAATCATCTTTAAATCAATCACTTAACTCTGGTTGAATAAAACAAAGTAGACAACCAGTTAAGTCTATCTTTAGCTTTGCCAACTAGATATTTTATCATTTTTTGAACTCTCGGTCACCACTGCAGTTAGTCATTGGTGACAATAGAGTGATCCGTCAGTGAGAATCCAGTTAGCTTTGTGATCTCCGTCCATCATGAATCAATGGAATTTTACTCGTCGGGCAACTCTGTTTTTAGCTTGTCGGGCAACCTTTTGAATTTTCTCGTCGGGCATCCTGTGGTTTTGTTTCACCAGGAAACACTATGCTTCTAATCGTCGGGTATCACTGTGACTTTTCTTCTTTGCTCTTTTTGTCGGTGTGCACTCCGTCGGTGTTGTTTGTCACTTAGTGAATACTTGACTTTTATGCATTGCTGAAAGCATAACCTTTGTTACTTTGATTCTCTGAAGTCTTTGGCATTATGTACATGACCGTACAGATGATATCAAATTGACATCAATGACAATACAATACATTAACTAATTTAATTCCTTGCATCATATTTAACTTAACATTATCAAACATTCAATCAGTTACATGTCATCACATTTCTATCAAAGGGAGAGTTGACTTAAGGGAGAGATTATATCCATATGAAATATCTATCAGAAATATTCAAAGAGAAAAGAACTATCTGTCAAGGAGAGGAATAGTCAAAGGAAGAGAAAACATCTGAGAAAGATTCAAAGAAATGTCCATCTAAGGGAGAGAAGATTCTACAAAAAAGGGAGAGACAGAATCAAAAGTTTCTACATCTATCTAGTGAAGGGAATGAAGAATGAAGAGAGTACTCTGCAAGAATCAAATCTAAGCTAGAAGAGCTTACCGAAAGTTAGACATGTATTGGTTATAGAAAAATAAGTTTGGTAGAGATTGATGAACTACAACTAATATATTTCATATTGTATTAGTAGTATGTAGTATGTTTCCATCAATGCCAAAGGGAGAGATTGATGAACTATAACTGATTGAATGTTTGAAGATGACAAAGTTGATGATGACCGAGATGCATAAAGTTAATGCAAGACATTAAATCAATTAATGTACTATATTTTCATTGATGTCAACTTAATATGATATGATTTCTCATACTCATATTGTTACAACACTTAAAGATCCAAAAAGACAAAGTTTTTTGTTTTCGGTAAACATACACTGAGGGACAGTGTTACCCGATGGACAATGTTACCCGACGAATAGTATAACCTGAGATAGTGTTACCTGAGAAAGAATTACCGATCTAACTGCATTTGTCACCAAATAGAACTGAAGATGATGCCTAAGCTATTTTAAGTAGTCACCGAGCGCAATTGAAGTATTGACCGATGATAACTGAAGTAAGGAAATGACAAAACAACTTAGCTAGCAGGAGGTAAAGATAGAGTTAACTATTTGATTACTTTGTTTTCATCGATTTGTTAAAATCTAAAGATAAGAAGGAGATTTAAAGCATGTTTTATTCCATAAAACAAGGAGAGATTTGTGGATTAAAACTAAAGAAAGCATGGCAAGCTTTACAGATCAAGAAGTGATCAACGAACAAAGCAAGAAAGACAAAGAATAGTGAAATCATGTCTATAAAGAGAGACACATAATTCATAAGAAATGGGGGAATAATAAGAGGATTTTGAAGAGAATTCTAGTGAAGATAGAAGTCTTCATACAGACCTGATCATACAAGCTAAAGAATAGAGCTAAAGTTTTTTGCAGGCACCGAGCAACAGAGAAGAAGCAACATTCACCGAGCAGAAAGAAGTGGAGCAAAGGAACATAAGAGAAACATTGATCATAAAGGTATTATGAGCTTACAATAGATCTGAACATCTACAAGATTAAGTTGTATTTATGAAAAATTTATATACTGTTTCAGTTTAACCATTGATTCAAAAAATCTCTTAACAGAGTAGGATCTAACCATCCTTTATATATTGAGATACATCCCAAGGAGTATTAAAAGGTTTTTCATTTTGACAAGATAGTGAATGCAGAGGTCAAGTGATTAAGTTTTAGTAATAAATACTCTAATAAGGTCGCACTTAACAGTGTGTTTGTAACCTTTAACAGGGTTGGATCTTCACCGATCTCACTTCAGAAGAGTGAAAATTTTGGGTTACCTTTCCCAAGTGGGGTTTTCCCCTAACAGGGTTTCCATGTTAAAAATCCATGTGTCAAATGTGTATATGGTTCATTGCTTTAATGTTTTTCTTTACACATTACTAAAACAGGATTGATCGGTAAACACTAAGTTATTTACTTTATTTCGGTAAAGGCTAAGACTGCTATTCAGTAAAGCTTAAGAAAAAGGATAAACAGTGAACTTTGAGCAGTAGTTATTTGATAAGATTATTTAAAGGAATACATATTGTAGGAATGTTGATAACTATAGGTTTATACATGTTGTATAAAGTTTTGGATTGAATTAATTGGATTAATTTTTGAGGCCACTGATTCATCCCCCCCTCTCAGTTATTCTAACAAGAAATGATAGATCTAATGACAGAAAGGATGACCGAGACTAAAGAAAAAACTGACAGTATGACAAAAGAGATAACCGAGATTATAAAGATAAGGGTAAGAAAGATTTTTATATTGCTGAAGATAAAGTTCATGACAGTAGTTCTGACAGTGATGAAGCTATTGAGACAGTGTTCGTAGCTTTGAAAGATGATTCAGATGAAGATGAAAGGTATGTAGAAATAACACTTATCTCAAAAGTTAGTAAACATGATATTTGGGTTATTGATAGTGGCTGTACACATCACATGATTGGTGATAAAGGAAAATTTGAATTTCTTGAACATTATGATGGAGGATCACTAAGAATGGGAAATGATACACCCCGTCAAGTGAAAGGAAAATGTACTATTATGCTGAATAATCAAATCAAATGTGAAAATACTTATTGGGTAAATGGACTTAACTACAATCTGTTGAGTGTTTCACAGTTGAATAACACAGGTCACCGAGTTGCATTTGAGAATAGAAAAGAAAGAATCTATGATGGAAAAGGAAAATTGTTTGGCACTGGTGAACAATCTAAAGGTAACCTATTCTATCTTGACATAGTTGAAACTACTTTTTTATTGGCAAAGAATGAAGATATATGGTTACGACATAAAATAATTTGTCATTTAAATTTTGACAACATGGTTAAGATTAGTAGAAAAAGAAAAGTTAGAGGCTTACTGAGATAATCTAAACCAGACCATGTAATGTGCAAAAAATGTCAAATGGGTAAGATGTCAAAATCTAGTTTCAAGAGCAAGAATTTTTCATCTAATGATATTTTGGAGTTAGTTTATACTAGCCTATGTGGACCAATGAGAACACAAAGCTATTATGGGGACATATATTTTATTTTATTTGTTGATAACTACTCTAGGATGATGACTGTCATGTTCCTAAAAGAAAAATTTGAAGCATTTAAGATGTTTAAGTGGTACAAAGCTAAAGTGGAAAAATAAACTGGTAGAGATATGATAGAGGAGGTGAATTTATTTCTGATGAGTTCACTAACTTTTGTAATGATTATGGAATCAAGAGACATGTTTCTCCACCGAGGACACCACAATAGAACGAGATTGCTGAAAGAATAAATAGATCAATAGTTGATTGTGCCAGAACATTGATGATTGAGAAAGGAGTTGCATAAACATACTAGAAAGAATAAATAAACACAACTATTTACACATTGAACTCAGTACAACTGAAGAAAGATTCAAACAAAACACCTTATGAGCTATGGTATGGGTATACACCGAATGTAAGTTATTTTAAAATATTTGGTAGTCGGTGTTATATTCTAAAAGATGAGAGAAATGGTAAATTTGATTCAAAAAGTGATGAAGGAATATTTCTTGGATATTATACTAAGAGTAAAGCTTACAAATGTTTGAACAAGACAACTAACAAAATCATTGACAGTGCAAATGTAAAAGTTGATGAATTTGCTGAGCTAAAAGATGAGGACAACATGAAAGAACCAGAGGATTACAGTAAATTTGTTTACTGGGAAGAACTTGATACTATACTGATGCAGATGCCTAACGTTACCGTGCAACATGGTAATGTCACTGGGAAATAGGTAGCACAAACCGAGAATCTGGAAAATGCTGAAACAGAAGATCATGAACCAAGAGTCTGTTGATGGGACTTTCTGACCAACAGAGGTAAAGTTGTCACTGGGTACCAGGGTACCATCCAACTCTGCCTAAAGAGGTTTACCAGAGAATGAATTCTCCTAGCCTCCAAGCACCTGGTAGTCAGGTCTCAACGGTGCGAAGGAGCTAAGTTGGGCAGGTGACTATTGTGTGAGGGGATAGCTAGTTTTTACTCATCTTCTCAGGGATTTCAAAAGGGATGGGGTTTCCTGCAATAATTTGGACTTAATAAAGAAAGTGCAAAAGATCGATCAAGGTTAGATAAATGATTCTACCTATAGTTATGCAATATATATTCAAACATCAAACAATGCTCCAATATAATAAACTACACTAAATACCAGATACATAAAGAACCAATGATTCACATGCATTCAGTAGTAAGGGGAGATAAGATCATTAATCTAAATTGAAACATAGGAGTAAAGGACATTAGAAAACATACTGCACAAAAAGATGTTTTCCAACTTCAGAGATCTAAACAATAATAACACATAGCCATGAGATGTCTTTCTGTCTTTCATTAACGCAAACGGTTCCAGCATCACTGGAGGGTACAATCATGGCTCCAACTAAGCATTGAGCTCCCGAAAACAACTGAGCATTGAGCTCCCAAAAATAATTGAAAATGAAATGCTATACTTGTATTACTTGCTGGAAAACAAAATCATGAATTTCTCCGACCTTTGTTATGGCGTCAGACTTCTTATTTATACACAATGTTTTGATCTAAAAATCACCTAATATTACTATACACTTGCCAATATAATACACTATCTATGGTCGGTACTACCTACACCACTTACAATCACCTCAAGATGTGCAGAGGTCTGATAAGAAAGAAGAGGAAGATAAGAGGAGAAATCTTGAAGAATCGGCATAAAGAAGAGTGTTGGGGTATTTATAGAAGAAATCTGATTGTCATGGTATCCTAGGCTATATGCTTCATAAATGAAAATTGTGGCTCCCTGTCTTCGATGTGCACTAGGTAGTTAATGCAGGAGAAACACCTTGGGGGAATCACCTGTCAGAGCCATCTCTTCCACCTGACATGCCTTATCTGGATCACCTACCTGTTGACCCTTATTAACAACTTATAGTGATCAGTCGACTCCGGGGAACCTTGACGCAGATCACTGTGAATGAATACAAAACTTAAGACCCAGAATTATGGAGTCTGGGAGATTACACTCAAAGAATAATGAATCTTCAAAACTATACCCTGCTGGTAAAAATCTCTGGAGACTGGAGAACTTTATTGTTCCTTGTTTTGTTTGACGGCCTCCAAAATCTGGCCTATGGTCCGACCTCAGTGTCGATGACTAGATGCAACTTAGAATCCACCTTGGATCCTACAAGGGCACCATCTTTTGGATATTTGGATGCGAGCAGGAGTTTTCCCAGTGCCCTCTTGGGCTTTGACTTGGTGGCCGCTCTTGTTGATGTGGTTGGAAGTTCCAGACTTCTAGGAGCAAAATCTACTTCAGACATATTGATCATTGAATTGTTGATAGCCTACACAAACAGACAACTGTTAATTCAAGTTATTAAAATAAAATAAGTTCTGGGTTCCAGATATTTCATCTCTATTTCACACCAGTTTCAAAAAGACGTTAGCTAGCATCAAATCCCAGAAGTGTAATAAACAATAACTTAATTTGGATTTAATCAACACCCAGGGGGTTTCGGGGGTTTTTGGTCTATGCGACAATGTGATGAAGGTCATGGGATTGCGTGGAACTTGAATTCTGGAGAAACTAACTGTTATTGAAATGACTGGGTAGAGAGCCATACTGAGATGACGTAGGTTGTCACATGGTCATGCAATAAATGATGTAATGACACTTAATGGAATCAAATGTCTTGACATGGATGAAATGAATGCCACTTGTGTTTGTTTTGAATGCTCATACGTGGGGGAATTTATTCCCGCCATCAATGCTGAAATGATGGAGGAGAGAGAAAATGATCATGAATTAAACATGTGAGGTGCCGAGTTTGAACCAGGTGGGAACCAGGTGGGTGAGCTCAAATTGGGTCTAACAGTATAGAAGGTGTGGCAATCTCACCATAGGGTGGGGTCAAACTTGACAAAATACACAAACCAGGCATGCAAATTTACAGAAAACTACTCTATAGACGCACACTATACATTATATATAGACCTCTGAAGAACAGGAGGCCAGGGGATGAATTTGTACACCAAAAAAACTAACTAACTTACAAAATACCAACAACTAACAGAGAAATTACAACCATTTACAAAATTTACAACTATTTACAACTAATTTACACCATTTATGACTTATTCACACAAAAACTTACATTATTCACAAATATACACAAATATACAATGCACGAAAGGTGGAAAACCTTCCTGCGAAGCCATCCCACCAACATGAGTTGACAATGAAGACCAGAACAAAAATAAAACAAAGCCAAAACAAACCAGAGATGAAAAGAGAAAAGCAAACAGAAAGAAACAAATAAAACCAAAAGGGCATACCTTAAACATTGGGAAATGTGGGAGGAAGGGCATGAGAGGTGCTCTGCAAACATATAGCTTCACGGACCACGAAAACCAAAGACCCTACAGGTTAACTAAAAAGCACGCGCAAGCTTGAACAACAGATTCACCGTTAAACACTCGAAGCAAATGCACTAAGCTCACTGGTAATTTTTACAAACCACACTTAATTGCTCTTAATTCACTTAGGGTAATTTGTTTGCGGTAAATGTAAAAATGACAAGGGAAACCCCATTTATACCCTTAGGTGAAAATGCACCGCTTCCTTTCGCAAGTCCCGAGAAAATGAAAACCTCCAGACTTTGGGCTCGGGGAATCCATGCAACCACACCCTCTTAAAAAAGAGGGAGAAATGGTGAAGAATCCCAAAGTCTGGAATCTAGCTGGCACAAAGAAACAAACCACTCTGGGACCGAGTCCTGGGTCCTGAAGGAAGAGAAACCAAAGAGAAAAGAAAATAGAGGCCCCGTGGAGGCAAAGGCCAGAAGAAAACAAAAGAAAGAAACAAAGGACCAAAGCGAAAAAGGGGACCCAAAATTTTTCCCACAAAATTTAGAGACGGGTATACAGGGCATAAAAAATGGCGACTCACTTGGACGAATGCCTTATCACATTTGAGAATTGTAGAATCTATGGTTAGCAAAATGGGAACTCATCTTTACCTGAAGCATCTTACTTGCAAGGCGCGAGGTGTTTGAGAAAACCTGACTCATCATTGATCCAATCCATTAATCTTTTGTCAGCTGTGAAGTGTGTGCTTTGGGATAAAATAGAGTTGATAACTTCCAGGAGAAGCAGAGAGACAACACTAGGTGCATCAGACCAAAATCGCTATATCTTTCACGGTCCCTCGGGTCCCATAATTCTCTATTCTCCAATTTTCTTTATTTTCTTTTAAAGAATGGGAAGGCGGTACTTCTTTCATTGTGAACCTTAAGCTTATCTAATTTTTATGGTGATAATTCTTTTACCTTTGCATCTATTTTAATTTTCTAAATAGGAGAGACGTTCTAGACCTAGGATACTCTTTTGATTTTTGGACTTGGCCAATAAACAGTGCAATCAATCTGCTCTCAAGGATCATACGACTATTTTCTTCTTAGATTTTTTGTTAACTAGTGTCAAGAATTTCAAGATATGAATCTTATGAAGATTACCCATAACCTTTTACCATGCATACAAAATAAATCCAGATTGCGAACAAATTCCACCATGCTAACAATAGATTCTGGACTAACCAAAATGAATAAGGCATCATTCCAGGGACTAGATGTCATGTGAAGAATACCTACCTACAAGAAAGGGGCAACATGTCGGGAACCTGAAGAACAGGACATGAAAAGAAAACAAATAAAATGAAAGAAAACAAAGAAAAAAGGAAAGAAAATGGCCCCAGAAGACCGCCAACAACTACTTACAAGGACATACACTCCCAAGGAGCACTGGGGAATATTTACAAGCAGAGACAATATATACATATGATACAACTTTGGGAAAACACACCTCTTGCCTCATTCAAAGTAATGTTTGAGGAACTGTCCATTGACGGGCAATGGAATAGCTTCTCCGATCATGCTACTGAGGTGATAAGTATTGGGCCTGTAGATCTCTGAGATTAGGTAAGGTCCGAGCTAGAGCCTTTGGAACTTAGTGTGCTTTCCTTTCTTCTCCCAGGCCTTGTCCCACAAAAGGACTAGATATGAAACCCGAAAGGCTTGGTATTGGGCTCTCCCATTGAACCATCGCTTGACGACTGCTTGGTGACGCGAAAAATGTTCCATTGCTGTGTCTCTTTGTTCCTCTATTATCACTAGGTTAAAAAGGTGAACCTCCACAATTTTGTCTCATTTGTTGAATTCCTGCATGAATTGTAAAACTAGGATTTGTAAGTTGATAGGGAACATAGGACTCTAGCTGTAAACTAGGTGAAATGGGGTAGTCCCCAAGGATTCCTTGATTCTAATACAATCTGCCCAAAGGGCGAATCTAATCTTATGGTGCCAGTCCTAGGGATTTTCCTCTAGCAAATATTTGATCACCTCTAGTAGGTTTTTATTAGTAGACTCGAAAACACCATTACCCTAGGGGTAATAGTTGCTGGAGAACTTCAAGGTGATCTTACTCTGATAGGTCCATTATAATAGTTGTGCTAAAGAAAATGTCGGACCATTTTCGCACATGATAGCAAAGGGCATTCCAAATATGGTGACTACGTTTTCTTCCAAGAATTTGATAACTACATCCACCGTGTTGTTCTTGCATGGGATTTATTCAGACCACCGGGTATAGTAATCGGTTGCAGTAAAAATACACTGGTGGTTGGTGGATGAGTTGGGATTTATTTCCTTGATAAAATTGAACACCCATTGGGTGAAGGGTTAAACTTCAAAGACCGACTGCAAAGGCATGGCCGAGTTTCGCTCAGGATGGGTTGCGGTTTGGCAAGTGTGGCATTTCCTCATGTGAGTGTAGACATCTTTGAAGATGAAGGGCCAGTAATATCTAGCCCAGAGAATCTAATGGGTAGTGGAATCATATGAGCCATGCCCAGTTCCAAACTACCCATGGAATTCTTCTATCATTTTGGCAACTTGGTCCCTGTCTATGCACCAGAGGTAAATTCCCTCAAAATTCCTCTGAAAAAGCCTTCTATTTTTTATCATGAAGTGTGCGCTCTTCAGTCACAGGGCACAATGTTTGTTGGGGGGAAGCCCCTCTAGGCATATGTTATTGAGAAATAGGTACACCAGATTGGTATACCACAGATCTTGAGTGATGGACTCCACAGTATAGGTTTGACATTCAATGTTTGGAGTTACGTCAGCCATCACTCTACATAGTCCCTGGCCTCAGACTATCTTCATTGGTTGCATCTTGAGATCATATTCCTGGAGGATGGCCATCTATTTCCCCTGGTTTTCTCCCAGTTCACTCTATAGTAGTAAATATTTGACAGCCTGATCCAGGATGATGGCATGCACTTTGCTCCAGATAATATAGTGCCAAAATTTCTTCACGGCCCGGACTAGAGAAAAGGCCTACTTTTTCAAGGGTGTATACCAAACTTTGGAATTTTTAAAGGGGGAGCTCATGAAAGCAATGGGTTTCTCTTCCCCCTCAACCTTCTGGGTTAAAACAAAAGTTGCAGAATGCGGTGAAGCAAAGGAGTAGATATGGAATGGGAGGGAATAGTCCAGATTTTCCAGGACTGGTGCCTCCACTATGGTTTGCTTGATCTGATAAAATTATCACTTCACTTTGGGTATCCACTCAATCTTGGTATCCTTTTTCATCATGTCATTGAGTGGTTTGACGATCTTGATGAATCCAATAATGAACCGCTGGAAAAAATTTATCTTTCCAAAGAAAGACCTCATTTCCTTTTTACTGTCGGGCATTTGTAAATTCAGTAGTGCTTCAACTCTCTCAGGGTCTATGGATATCCCCTTCTCAGAGACTATATGCTCAAGCAGTTTCCCTTCAGTGACCCCAAATATGCATTTCTTGGGGTTGAGGGAGATACCATACCGACAACATCGCTCATAGATCTAAGCGATGTGGGCGGAGTGATCACGCCTATCCCGAGAAAAGACTATTAAATCATCCATGTAGATGATTATGCACTTGTTAACCATGCCTTTGAATGCAATATCCACGGCCTTCTGAAACATGGTCCCCATGTTAATGAGGCCTGGTGGTACCCTAAATTTTGATAATTTAGAAGTCCCAATTCATTATCAAGAAGCATGTTTCTCCATAAAAAAAAGATCAAAGGAAGGAAGCTTTATGACACAAATAAATAGAACTAACTAATCGAAGCCTTCAAAAAATGCTGGAATTTAGACCTGCTACAAAGATG
>MU225464.1:2687998-2698925 GCA_018584345.1 Thuja plicata
AGTTTACAGTTCATGATATATTGCTTTCAGTTAGATTTCTTTCAAGTTCCTTGCCATACTTGAGAGAGAAGGTTAAAGTGTTTCTTATCTGCTATAAAAAGCCTTGTAACTTGAAGGATAAGTCAAGGTATAGGCCTACCAGCCTTGGTTTTGTAGAGCCAGAATTGCAGAAGTTCCAACCTTGCTTTGGTTGTGACTTGTTAGTTGGCCAAATCACTTGGGTTTCCAAGCATTGGATTGGAAAGTCCATAGGAAATCCAATTTAGCATTTTTGGGCACCAATAAGGCCAAAGGGAATTCTCCGTTATTCAAACATTCCCCACTTGGTGGTGAACGCCCTTTTCATTTTATCCTTGAACTTAACCATAAATTGGTTATATCTGGAGTACCCATCCAGGAAGGATGTCATTTGGGAACCATTAACAATTTGTAATACCTCATCCAGTGAGGGGAGAGGGTGATTGTCCTTCTTGGATGACTTTTTTAAATTACAAATATCCAAGCATAGGCGGATCTTTCCGTTCTTCTTGCACACGGGGACGAGGTTGGCAACCCATTTTGTATTCCAGATAGGAAAGATAATTGAGGCTGACAATAATTTATGAACCTCCTCATGAATTAGAGGTTCGATCAATGGGTTTACCAGCCTTTTCTTCTGCTAGAAAGGTTTGGCATCTGGTTTTAGTGGGATGGTATGAGTCATGATAGATGTGTAATGAGTCTTGAGATCTTCATACCCTCAGGCAATAACATCAATGTATTCTCAAAGAACCATGAGAATCTTCTCCTTCTCCTTTAGGGAGCAGGAGGTACCGATGTGGACCAATTTTTCTTCATCGGCTTTACCAATGTTAACATTTTCAAAATTTCCTCCCTTAGAGGAGGATGATATCTTGTCTTGGCCCCGAGGGTGCAAATAAAAGATTTGTTCTAGAGCTACCATCCCCTTAGGGATGGTCTTGGTGGGTAGGTCGATGATCCTGTCATTTTCTTCACACTGCCCGGTATTGTCATGATCAATTTATTCCACTATTTGATCCTTGAAGATGCCAACATTGGCCATGAAGGCCAAGATATGTTGGTCATGCTCAAAAACTTGAAAGTGGTGGATATTATCCGGGATGGATGGGGTGGGGACCATTTCAATAGAAAATCTTCAGAGCCAGGAACTAGCCATCGGCTCGAGGGTGCTGGCAAACAAAACAAGGGCATCCAGAACATAGCTACGTTTACAGGGAATGAGTTTAATGTTGAAAGCATCAAAGTCTTCAATTAGGCTCCATGCCCGGTTGCGGTATATGGCCAGACATTTGTCATGACACGTGTATTGGCTCTGGAACTTCTTTAAAATCAGCTCTGAATCACCCATCACCCAGAGGTGGGTGATCCCTTTTCTTAATGCCAACAAGATTATGAGGACCAAGGCCTCGTACTCTGTGACATTATTGGTGCAGTTAAATTGCAACCTATAAGACGCAAGGAAGGATTTCTCCCTGTGGGTTTATTAGTTCCACTCCAGCCTTGCAGACTTTTTTGGACCGAGATCCGTCAAACTTTAGGATCCACAAATCATTATTCATTTTATGGGGCTGGGGAGGCAAAGTGGAATTTGAATTGGTTCTGAGATTAGGATGTTTGTGATGTGATTCCTCCATCTCTGATGGTGCGTGGGTGAGAATTTCCTCCATAGAATCCTCTAGTTGAGGTTCCCGGACAAGCGACACCTCTGGTGTACCGCTGGGAAGATTGCTTGGTTCAAGGGATTTGGCTTCATGTTCTTTCTCTTGCAAGTCATTGATGTGGTGGGTAGCGGCGGAAATGCAAGGTTCACACTCTAGTTCAAAGTATTTTTGGTAGTGTACTCGACACCAAGTGTTGGACAAGAGAGTGGCCAGATTTTCCGCGCTACCTTGTGAGTCTACCTCACACTTCAGTTTTTGTCTAGATCCTGAATTCTCTGAGAGATTATAGGATCCTCCCCGGGGATGAAATCAAAGGTTAAGATTTCTCATGTTTGGTATACCCCGAGGGAGGATTCAGAGAAAAGGACTTCATTTACCCTCGTGACTTTGGTAAGGGTTTGTTTCATTTTGGGTTCACTCTCCACTCATATCTGATTTGATTTCCCCTTCCAGAGGAGCCACAAGTGGGAGAATTCCATTGAGAAATACCCATATGGGGCCTTTGACCAGTTTTGACTTAATAACATCCCGTAGGTTTCAGGGATGTCTACCACTTGGATGTCTATTGTGCTTGATATTTGGGGGTCTTGGATGAGATAAATCTGAACATTCTTCAGCTCACCAACCATTTTCACAACAGTTTTTTCCAATTGGACCACTGCGCCCTTGGATGGAGTGGGAGTGAGTCTGAGCTTCTGGCATATGGATAAGGGCATGATGTTTCCCAGAGCATCGAAATCTATGTTTCCCAGAGCATCGAAATCTACCAGGTAGTTGTAAAGGTTCTTCCCTTGAATGTTTAAGCCTAGTAGGAAGGGAGGATCCTATGTGTTTCCCAGAAAGATGACCGAGTTGGCATCGTCAAATGTGATAGTCTTTGGTGGACAACTGATGGCTTTCAGGTTTCCCAAGAGCTGTAGAAGAGAATTTTTATTCTCGGGACAATTTAGAAAAACCTCCATCAAGGTCATGGAGGTGGTGGTTCTTTCTAACACCTTAGTGATATTAAACTGTCCCCCTGAGTAAAGTTGGCTTCCCCCAGCCGGATCCTTGGTGTGGTTAGGGCTAGGTTCTTTCAGCGGGAAGGAGTGATCATTGGTGTTGTCCTAGGGGGTAGTATTCTTGGGAGGCATTGACGTGTAAGCTAGTCCTTTTCCAACGTCACTCTGAGTGTTGTAGGGAGTTTGTGGGGTAGTAAAGGTGTTCGCCTCAAAGGCCAAGATGGATTCGTCAAAGAACCCCTGCAACTCAGGTTCTTATTCATCCTCTTCGTCTGTCCCAAAGAAGATGGTCTCACATGTGAAGGTAGTGTGAGGGGTCTCTGATGAGGAGGATTCTGGGGGAGTAGGGTCAACAAGTTGTTGTCTGCCTGACTAGGAGATCATGACGATCTTCTCCAATGTGGCATAGTTCACCTCGGAATGGGAGCCAGTGTCATGCAATCTACACCACGTGGTCAGGGGGCGAAATCCTGCAAGCTATGCAGAATGACTGGGTCTAGCACCACCCTGAGTGGTATTTTGTTTCAGAGGAGGATCTCCAGTATTTGTGTTGTTGTTCCATTGCTGTTGGTTGGGCCAAGGCCCGTTGTTGTAGTTTTGACCTCCAGAATTGGTGTTTCATATTCTAGAGAAAACATTCCCTCTCTAGGAATTGGAGTTGTGGGGTGCGGAAGGCCCCACCTTCATCTGTCCCATGTCTATCATTAATGAGGACACCAATCATTGGAGGGATTCAACCTCGGTGGATAGCTAGGTAGTTGTGTCACAGTGTGATGGTTGTTGTGGTGGGTTCCTAGGGAAAGCGACAACAACTCCTGGAGTTGAGGACAAAAATCCTCCAGCTGTGGACGACTGGAAGAAAGGTACTCTGGAGGATTGCGTGAAAGGTTGTTGCATTTTCTACGGCTGGTTCCAAGGAACATATTCCAGACCCGGTATTGTCTGTGCTTGAGATGGGTAAATGTATCAGGCCTGCTGGTCTATCGGTAGTGGGCCCATAGCCATAGTTGGGGTGCCTATTTCCAGATTGGGGTTGTATCCCCCAGCATAAGGAGTTTCACCAGGTATCATGTTGAAGGGTAAGCTTTTTTGAATCCCTCTGGGAGCTTTGCTCAAACCATAAGACAAATCCAGGGATAAGTTGTAAACTTTCACCACAGTATCCTAGTCATTGGCAGAAGTGGTTCTCCAGAGGAGAGTGGAAACAATGGGGTCCATGGAATTCAGGTATGTCTAGATGGTTACATCAGTGGATGGGATGAAAGGGCCTGTGCATTACTTCAAAGCACGTTGGAACCAATGGTTGAATGTAGCGAGGGGCTCCTTTATCTCCTTCTTGATGGAGATAAACTGGCTGTGGGACCATGCTGGGTCCATGTGAATGCGAAAGGCTACTAGGAAAGCATCTTGCATATCCTGCCAACTGTTGATGGAGTTGGCGGGAAAGTTTAGGTACCAGTTCAGCTCATTCTATCCTAAATATAGAGGAAACATCCGGGTTACAACATCCTAATTTTGTATCCAATATCCATTCATGACATCCTTATAGGCATGAAGGTGTTATTCTATAGTTTGGGGGCCTAGATGCTCATACTTGGGATAGATCTTCTCTGGATGCGGAGGAAGATCATTGGGAGCACCGGGGAACTACCCCATTGGGGGCTCGATATTACCAAAGTAAGTATCCATTGGGGATGTTTGATTTTGGCTAGTTTGAAATTTTGTCCCTGGGATTATTTGAGGGATTTGGGTAGTCTGGTGTGTAGCGAATACCCAAATAAAATTGGCTAGTTGTTTGGTTTTCTGGGTCCTACTCTTTCAGACGGGAGGTCCAAGTTCTACAAACTCTCTGGCATTGAGGGCTGATCAAAGGATTATTTCAAAATGTAGGGTTGAAGATGAACCTATTCTGTGGAAAGTTTAGTTCCTAAAACCACTACTTGGGGATCCCTCAGGCGGTGTGAAATTGAAATCTTCCGAGGGAGACGAGCTTAGGACCTCCTTTTAGTGCCATTTTTTGTTGACGGGACTTTGTGACTGGCTCCTCCAACAGAGGTATAATTGTCATAGGGTACCGGGGTACTGACAACCTCTATTTAAAGAGGTTTACTGGAGACTAAATTCTCCTAGCCTCCAAGCACCTGGTAGTCGGGTCTTGACGGTGCAAAGGAGATAAGTTGGGCAGGTGACTATTGTGTGAGGGGATAATTGGTTTTTACTCATCTTATCGGGGATTTGAAAAGGAATGGGATTTCCTGCAAGCATTTGGAATTAATAAAGAAAGTGAAAAAGATCGATCAAGGTTAGATAAATGCTTCTACCTATAGTTATGCAATATATATTCAAACATCAAACAATGCTCCAATGTAAGAAACTACACTAAATACCAGATACATAAAGAACTAGCGATTCACATGCATTCAGTAGCAAGGGGAGATAAGATCATTAACCTAAACTAAAACATAGGAGCAAAGGACATAAGAAAACATACTACACAAAAAGATGTTTTCCAACTTCAGAGATCAAAACAATAATAACACATAGCTATGAGATGTCCTTCCTTATTTCATTAACTCAAATGGTTCCAGCATCACTGGCGGGTACAATCATGGCTCCAAGGGAGAATTCTAAGCTACTGAGAACAACTGACCATTGAGCTCCTGAAAGCAATTGAAAATGAAATGCTATACTTCTATTATTTGCTGGATCGCAAAATCATCAATTTCGCCGACCTTTGTTATGGCGTCAGACTTCTTATTTATACACAATGTTTTGACCTAAAAATCACCTAATCTAACTGTACACTTGCCAATATAATACACTATCCATGGTTAGTACTACCTGCACCACTTACAATCACTTCAGGATGTGAAGAGGTCTGATAAGATAGAAGAGGAAGATAAGAGGAGAAATATGGAAGAATTGACATAGAGAAGAGTGCTGGGGTATTTATAGAAGAAATATGATTGTCCCGGTATCCTAGGCTACATGATTCATAAATGCAAATTGTGGCTCCCTATCTTCGATGTGCACCAGGTAGTTAATGTGGGAGCGACGCCTTGTGGGAATCACCTGTAAAAGCCATCTCTTCTACCTGGCATGCCTTATCTGGATTACCTACCTGCTGAACCTTATTAACAACTTGACAGTGATGGGTCAGCTCCGGGGAGCTTGGATGAAAATCGCTGTGAATGAATACAAAACTTTGGACCCATAATTCTGGAGTCTGGGAGCTTACGCTCAAAGAATAATGAATCTTCAAAACTGTACCCTACTGGTGAAAATCTCCAGAGATTCGAGAAATTTATTTTTCCTTATTCTATTTGAAGGCCTCCAAAATCTGGCCTATGGTCTGACCTCAGTGTCGGTGAGTAGTTGCAAATTAGAATGCACCTTAGATCCTATGAGGGCACCATCCTTTGGATATTTGTATGTGAGTGGGAGTTTTTCCAGTGCCCTCTCGGCCTTTGACTTGGTGGCTGCTCTTTTTGATGTGGTTGGAAGTTCTGGACTTACAGGAGGAGAAGCTAATTCAGACATACTGATCGTTGAATTATTGATGTCCTACACAACCAAACAACCGTGAATTCAAGTTATTAAAATAAAATAAATTCTAGGTTCCACATATTTCATCACCATTTCACACCTAGTTTTAAAAGACGTTAGCTTGCATCAAATCCCGTAAGGGTAATAAACAATAAATAAATTTAGATTTAATCAACACTCAGAGGGTTCCAGGGGTTTCTAGTCTATGCAAAAATGTGATGAAGGTCATGGGATTGCATGGAACCCAAAGTCCAGAGAAACTAGCTGTTATTTAAATGACCGGGCAGAGAGCCATATTGAGCTGGCATGAGTTGTCGCATGGTCATGCAATAAATGATGTAATGACACTTAATGGTGAAATATGTATTGATATGGATGAAATGAATGCCACTTGTGTTTGTTTTGAATGCTCATACGTGGGGGAATTTAATCCCGCCATCAATGCTGAAATGACGGAGGAGAGAGAAAATGACCATGAATAAAACATGTGAGGTGTCGAGTTTGAACGAAGTGGGAACCAGGTGGGTGAGCTCAAATTGGGTCTAATAGTATAGAGGGTGCAGCGAGATCACCACAGGGTGGGGTCAAACTCGACAGAATACACAGACCAGGCACACATATTTACAGAAAACTACTCTACAGATGCACACTATACATTATATATGCAGACCTTCAAAGAAAAAGAGGTCGAGGGACAAATTTGTACACCAGACAACTAACTAACTTACAAAATACAAACAAATAACAAAGAACCTACAACCATTTACAAAATTTACAATGATTTACAACTAATTTACACCATTTACGACTTATTCACACAAAAAATTACATTATTCTCAAATATACACAAATATACAATGCATGAAAGGAAGACAACCTTCTTGCAAATACATCCCACCAATGGGAGGTGACAACAAAGACCGGAAAAAAAAGAAAACAAAGACGAAACAAACCAGAGACAAAAAGAGAAAAGCAAACAGAAAGAAATAGAGAAAACCAGAAGGGCCTACCTTAAACACCTAGAAATGTAGGAGGAAGGGCACGAGAGGTGGTCTGCAAATAGATATCTTCATGGACCACGAACACCGAAGAACCTGCAGGATAACTGGAAGCACGCGCAAGCTCGAATAGCAACTTCACTGTTAAACACTCGAAGAAAACACACTAAGCTCACTAGTAATTTTCACAAATCGCACTTAATCGCTCTTAAATAGCTCAGGGTAATTTGTTTTTGGTAAATGTAAAAATGACAAGTGAAACCCCATTTATACCCTTAGGTGAAAACACACCGCTTCCTTTTGCAAGTCCTGGGAAAAGGAAAACCTCCAGACTCCAGGCCTGGGGAATCCGTGCAACCACACACTCTAACAAAAGAGGGAGCAATGGTGAAGAATCCTGAAGTTTGGAATCTGACTAGCACAAAGAAACAAAACACTCTGGGACTGGGTCCTGGAGGAAGAGAAACCAAAAAGAAAAGAAAACAGAGGCCTCGCGGAGGCAAAGGCCAGAAGAAAACAAAAGAAAGAAACAAAGGACCAAAGTGAAAAGGGGGAACCAACATTTTTCCCACAAAATGTAGGGACAAGTATGAAGGGCATAACAGAGTCAATGAACATATAGAAGAAGATAATGAAGAACCAAGAGTTGAACCTGTACTTGCTAAATATGTAAGAAGACACCATCCACAGAATCATATTATTGGAGATAAAAGAGCAGGCATGTTGACAAGAAGTAAGTTTAGAGATGACACTTATTTAATTTGTGAATTTGAGCCTAAGAATGTTAGAGATGCATTAGAAAATGAAGAATGGATTAATGCTATGAAGGAGGAAGATGAGAAGATACAAAAAATAAGACATGGACATTAGTATTGAGACTGAGTGATAAAAATATCATTGGCACCAAATGGATTTTCAGAAACAAACTAAATGAAGATGGGAATGTAACCACAAATAAAGAAAGATTTATTTACAAAGGGTATGCACAAGAAGAAGGAATTGATTACGGAGAAAATTTTGCACCCATTCCTAGACTTGAAGGAGTAAGAATACTACTTGCATATACTGCATATAAAGGATTCAAGTTATATCAGATGGATGTGAATTATGTATTTTTGAATGGAATACTAGAAGAAGAGGTATACATTGAACAACTTGAGGAATTTTTTGAGCCTGATCAGACACACATGGTTTGTAAGTTACACAAATATTTATATGGACTGAAACAAGCACTGAGAGCATGGTATGAAAGATTGCATTCTTATCTTATAAGTATTGGATTTATTAGAACAAGTGACAAAAATAATTTGTATTTAAAAGGAGGAAATGATGATAAGACACTCATTACTAAAATATTTATTCATAATATTATATTTGGAGGTAATGATAACTTATGCACTTCATTTGTGATGGGGAGGTCACCTTGCTCCTAGAATCCTACTCTTTCTTAGGAATCTCACCTTGGATCCTATTCACTTCAGGATCCTCTAGACTCACTCTTGAGTCCCTTAGGGTTACTCACAGACCCTAACTAGAAGGATTTCTATACTCCTTGTCTCTGAGGTTTCCTACCCACCGAAATGTCTCACTCTTCACCTTATCTTACTCTTCATGACTGAATATAGTCAGTCATGCACATTCTCCTTCTATCTCTCTCTCCTACAAGTTCTCTAGCTGGACCATTAAGCTCGCCTAGGACTTGTCTACCATTCTGACTAGCCACTTCTCAGTCACAAACACAAAAATAGAATACAAATACATGAGGGATGCGTCTTGACAGTCACACTCCATAGGATGGATTATCAGAGTCAAAAAGCATCCATGAGGCTTAATTGAATTCAAAATCCTACTCTATAGAAGTTTGCACACAACAGAAGAACACACAAAAAACACATGAAACTATATCTTTATTGAAAACTAGAAATTAC
This sequence comes from Thuja plicata, assembly GCA_018584345.1. Classification (NCBI taxonomy): domain Eukaryota; kingdom Viridiplantae; phylum Streptophyta; class Pinopsida; order Cupressales; family Cupressaceae; genus Thuja; species Thuja plicata. The sequence goes on from MU225464.1 coordinate 2,697,154, forward strand.
AATGCAAATTGAAATCTTCTCTGCTAATCTCCCCAGTCTCTAACTTATCCAACCTCTGGTATGAGTTTTCTTCCTGCCTTATATATTCGGCCTCTTCTTGATTTGTAACCGTTTCTAGGTTACCTGCCGTCTGAAGATTCTAACTACCTCGGCTCTTTATCTTCTTCCTGTAACTGTCATCAAGATCTTCCTCTGCATGGCCGTCGACATGGACAATGTTTTCTTTCGTGTCACTGACTTTTTCAATTCCCTCTGCGATGTTGACAAGTCAACCTATACTCAGAATGTTAGTCGCACTGTTGTGAGACTTAAAAGTCATTCATGCCGATCCTGCACTACGTCGCGTTATCGCAACACTTTTTGACTTAACCGCCCGTGATCCTGCGACCTTGCTACTCACTGTTGTCGCGTTATCGCAGCACTTAGTAACTTAACTGCCTGTTATCCTATGATCACATGACACAGGGTCATCTCCTTGTCATAGCACCAATTCACTTAACTACCGATTACCTTGCAACTTGGCAATACACTGTCGTCGCATTGTCGCCACACATATTCACTTAACCGTCGATCTCTGCCGACTGTGTGATAAGCCTTGTCATGTCATCGCAAGCTGTTTCAAGTTAACTACTAAGCATCTGCCAACTTCACAATTACCTTTGTCGCTTCATCGCAAGCTATTTCATGCTGACCGTCTTGCATCTGCTGACTTCGCGATAACCTTAGTCGTGTAATTGCAGACCGTTTGATGCTAACCGCCGATCATCTCCCGACTTGGCGACCAGTCTTTGTCGTGTCATCGCAGACTGTTTGATGCTAACCGCTGATCATCTCCTGACTTGGTGACTAGCCTTTGTTGTGTAATCACAGATTGTTTCACGTTAACCGCCAGTTTCTTCTCAACTACGTGATACACTATTTTATGTTGACCGCTGAGCATCTGCGACTTTGCGACAAGAGTTAAGAACTGTTCGGGCTTAGGAGAATAACTGAGAATGTCAGCCAAACAAAACTTCGTCGTTCACTATGATCTACTCCTGGACCACCATTGTTAAATAGCTAGGGTTTCAGAGCTAAAACCCTAGGGTGCTCTACACCATACTCCCCCCTCTGCGAAGGAAGAAATTAGTTTGAATTAGTCGGCAGTAATGCTAAACTAATTCCTTGTTTTCTATAGTCTTCTTCATCCATCCATGTCACTTCTACTTCTGGTAACCCTAACCATTTGACAAGGTATTCTCTGTATACCATTCATCGAGTTGTCTTCTGAAATCGTGAATCCAGGATTTTCTCTGCTTGCAACTTGGACTTAGTCTTCACCTGTATACCTTGAACATCTTTTCCTATTTCAACCTTTTGAGTAGTCTCAGGTATCACTGGTCCTCTGTATGGAATCAAATCCTGCACATTAAAAATAGGTGACATTTCTAAATTGTTAGGTAAATCAATTTTATAGGCATTCTGCCCATACTTCTCCAATATCTTGCAGGGACCTATTCTCCTCATTTGCAGCTTAGTAGGAATCCCCTTCTGTAATCTGGCTTTGTTCAGATGTACCATTACTAGATCTCCAATTTAAAATTGGACTTCTCTCCTTCCTTCATCTACCTTCTCTTTTAATCTTTGATTTGACTCAATCAGATTATTCTTCACCTGATCATGTATCTCCTTCATAGACTGTGCAAAGTCATCAGCATGTCCACTTATCACTTGCTGTCCTTTTAACTCTCTGAGTTCACAAACTCCATGTGGATGTATCCCATATACAATCT
>MU225464.1:2753780-2796094 GCA_018584345.1 Thuja plicata
ATCTCTTAAAACAATAATATTCCCTTTTAATACATTGGGCCCACCTTACTATAACTAAGCTTGCAGAAAATCACCAAAGAGGTGCGAAACCCGCACAGTGTAAAATTCTTCTTTGCGGAAAATCACTTGAGAGGTGCGATTCCCGCAAAGTGCAAAGTTCTTCTTTGCGGAAAATCACTTGAGAGGTGCGATTCCCGCAAAGTGCCAAGTTCTGCCTTTGCGGAAAATCAATTTCTTAGGTAGAATTCCGCCATGGAGAAGATGATTTCTGAAATCCCACTGAGCTCATTCTCGCTCATTTCTTAACCAAATTGCTCACCGTTTGTTGCATTAGGATCGTTGAGACCTGCAGAATCGATCCATACCAGTCTTCGATCTCTGCCTGAGAAAGAACATCAATTGGAGCACAAATCTTTGTCGGGTTGGGATCTACAACTTACCCAAAAATGAAAAGACCTCAGAACAACCCACCCGGCTAAGAGAAGGAAAGGCAATGACAGGGAAACCCGACAAAGATAGCCTACCTAAGAAAGAATTAGACCTAGACTCAGACTGACTAGACTAACCAGACATGACTCCAAAATCCTCCACTTTGACAGCATGGGTACAGGATGAAAAGTGGGGCAACAATGTAATTATTTAATATTTGAGAAATAAAATTAATAAAGTAGCCAATATTAAATGTGGGGTCAAGGGGTTAGGTAGCACATGATTTATGTAATGTTACTTGGTGGTTTTATGGGAGCTTGCTACTATAAAAACAATCACAAGGGTAGTTATTGAAGTTAGCCAAGTTAAGAATTTGTGGAGGTTGGAAGCATGACATGAGATGTGTGGTTGTTTTATTGTTCACATGGGGTGCTTGTTGATGGCTAAGGCTTCAAAGGCTTTTATGGATGTATTGTAATGTTGCATTGATGAACAATACATGAATGATGGATGCTTTTGGAGGCTAATTTTTTCCCTCATTAGGGTTTTCCCAGGGTATATCTTATGTCACATTTTTGTGGGTATGTTGTCTATTATCTTGCATGTGAATCAAAGTATTTATTTGCTTGAAATCGAAAATGGGTTATGTGAAAATTTTCCTATATTGGCTGCAAGTTTCCTTACAATTACAACACCAAATATCTTTAATATCATCAAGTAAAAGGAAAAACATTGAAGGGAAGAGTAAATCTGATGCACCCTCATTTTTGGGTTGAGGAAAGTTCATTAAGTGGGAAGTAGGTCCACATTTTCATGTCCCCTAAAGTCAGGCCAGATTAAAAATCTCAAAGCTTCCAAGAAAAAAACTATTAGATGTAATATCCCCATAAACTAAAAGTGAAGTAATTAAATTAATTACCAAGTGGTCCCAAATTTAAATAATATCGTAAGGACTACTTTAATCAATTGATTTTAATTATAAAATAAGGTAAAAAATAATAAATAAAGTTATGTCAGCCCATTATAACCTTCCAGATACTTCTTGGAGCCCTTTATAAGGAGGTGGTTGGCATCGTAGGCAATTATTGTGGAGTTTATGTTACTTGTGTATTTGAAATTCCAAGTGGAATTGAGTCTAATAGTGTGTCATTTCAAAGGTGCAAGATCCTCCCTAGTTTGGCATTCACAGTTTTAGTGGGAGTCACTCCTCACCTTATTCTACCCGTTGGTCCAAATTTATGAAGTCTTTAGTTGAAGACAAATTTGATATAGCTTGAGATATATCTTTATAATCAAAAAGTACCAACTCTTTGTTCTTGGTGATTACTTCTAGTTGAGGTTGTGTGCTTGTGTTGATGATTTATCAATTTATAAATGATAATATATTTTGTGAAGGAATTGACTACACACACACACACACACACACACACACACATATATATATAATTGAGCAATTATTGATTACAATAGATAGGTGATTGAATCATACATTTATGTTTTCGTACTGGTGTGAGTATTATATGAGTGAGTGACGTTCAATATACCTTGTTGTAATCCCTTGTGTATGGGTGAGGAAATAAGAGTTGTATGATGAATCTTCTATATGAGAAAGTGAAGGAACCATACGATTTTTGGGTGTTGTTGAAAAGGGTCCATAATAATAACGTACATATAGAAAAGGAAGTGCCATGGAAAGATATTTTTGTGCAGTGTGAAGATTGTACAAGTGTGGGAGTGTATTTGTCATACAGATTTGAGAAAGACCAAGCATCATACAAGTGGAGAGTGAAGTTGATGTATAGAAAGAGAGGTGGTGTCATACTTGTTATCCGATGAGAGTTTGGACATTACAATAGTATCAGAGCTGACAATCTTTCCAGCCTATTGGGTAACGTTGGATGCAGACAAGATCCAAATTAGTAGGCAGAATAGTGTGAGGAGTTACTCCCACTAAATTTTAAAATGCCAGACTAGGGAGTATCTTGTACCTCCAAAATGGTACCTCAGGAGACTCGATTCCAACTGAAATTGCAAATACACAAGAAATATAAACCTTGCAATGATTCCCTACAATGCCAGCCACATCCTTATAGAGATCTCCAAGAAGTATCTAGAAGGTTACAATGGGCCGACATAACTCACCAAAGAGGCAATTTAAGCGGTGACTGGTTTGTGGGCATATGGAAATGTTCTTTTACTCAAGTTTATCAAGACAAACATAGTCCATAATACAACAGGAGAAAAAAATGATAAAAGGGTAATGCGAATAAGAGATATCATTGAGCATGATGTGAGGTTTGCATCCATGGTGATAGGTTACAAGGTTTATCATTCTAGTAGGGACAACTCTGTGTTCGCGACACCAATTTATTCTACTTATGAGATGTTGAAGGAAGATAAATGGTATGATCTTTGTGAAAATATGAGACTCCAACTAATAGAGAACTTGGAGAAGATAAAGAAAGATAAGAAAAACACCTTCAAATATCGTACACTTATCTTTTATCTATTCTTTTACTATATGAGATAATTCCCATGTGTAGGTCTAGTTGACTGGGAAACCAATAAGCCAGTTGTAGTCCAAATTAGGGAACCTATGTATGTTATGAATTAGACCATGAGAACAATAGAAATATGGGTCTATTTTAAGGGATTTTAGAAGATGATGTTGTCTAGGGACATAATCCATCAGTTAGTTTTAGAGAAGTATGAAGACACCATCTGCTTTATAGTGGATACTGATCAATGTTTGATGGAGGTGGTGGAGCCAAGGAATTCATGGATAATTCCTATGGGATATGAGGTGGATGAACTAATATTGATTGCATATGTTGATAGCCTATTAAAGGAGCTAAGAGATGAAATTGAAGAAAGGCTTGAAATGTACAAGGAGAAGAGTAAGTAAACTAAAAAAGGTAGTTGAAAAGTTAGCTAAATTTATGGGCATGATTCCCAAATAGATGTAGGAAGCTAGAAATAGAGTAGAGAAAGGTACTACAAATAAACTAGTTGAAATTGAAGGAACTAGTTCTGATCCCCCACCTTCCACATCTAGGTAAACCAGGAGTGAAACTACAAAAAATTTTGAATCATCTCCACCTATTAAGGAGACTAAGAGGACACCTCCAGTAAGATAATTCAAGAGTGAAGTAGAGGAGAAGAAGCCAACAAAAAAGAAATTTGAAGTGAAGAAGAAGGAAGTCAAGAAAATAGCAGAGAGAAAGCCAACTAAGAAGAGGAGATTTGTGAAGGAGAAAGAAGAGAAAAAGGTTGAGAAGAAGAAAGATGAAGTGGTCATTGAATACATTGATGATGAGCTCATAGAATTTGATGTTGTGGTGAAGGAATTGAAGAAACAGAAGATGAATTCACAACCATCAAAGCCCAAACCTTTCATAGGAGTAGAGAAAGTGGGTAAGATTTTTTTTTTAACCAGACAAGAATGGAATGTATGTCAATGATTTAGTTAAGAGCATCAATTCACATGGAAATATGAAGCCTATAATGAAATTCTATGATACGTTTAGTTATGAAGAAAGGATAGTAGTTGAGGAGGCAGTGATGAGATACATAATTATCTTCAAGAAGGCTCTTATAGCGATTGCATTAGAGTTACCAAATAGTCTATATAGTTTTTTGGATGTAAGGAAATCATATGAAATAATAAAAGATAATAGACTAAGGGAGAAAGTGATAATTGATCTCTGCTTGGTCATTGCCAATGAAGAAGTAAAGCAAGTTCTCAAGGAAACAAAGAAAAAATTTAGAAATAAACATAGAGTAAATAAATTCATGATGGGCAAGTTGAAGGATATGTATGATGAAACTGAAAATATAATGCGTGCACATCGTGGGAATAAAAAATATGATGTCATTCCAAAAGATCAAGATGCAAGCTATTTCGCACCTAATCTTGGTATGCCCACTGATAGTCCCCAAGATAAGAAGGTGGAACTGAAAAAGGAAGTGAGCCGAGGAAAGACTAGTAGTGCAAAGGTGCAACAAGCCAAGGACAGTGTTGCACAAGTTGCAGAAGTCACTGTTTCTGCTGTAGATGATGTGGATGTACCTGAGATACCAGTTGCAGAGATAAATGATGAAGAAATAGATATGCAAGATTATGTGACTGACACTGCAATGGAGATTCCTGGGGATAGAACATGGACTGAACCTATAAAAGAGAAGGAATGAGAGGCTAAAAAAGAGAAGGAGATAGAGAAAGAGAAGAAAATGGAATCATAACCTCATAAGTTTGAACCTGTAGAGATAATTTATCCTTTAAACACAATGCTTCCAATGTATACTAAAGGCCCTAATGCAAAAGTAGAAATCAATGTTTAAATTGTTGACAAGGGAAATAAAGTGTTACAGACAAGAGACTCTGCATATATAGTGAAGGATTCCATGGGATTAGAAGAAACTAAAATTCATATTGATTTACCCCAAGGAACAGTGGACTTATCAACTCTCTCTCCAATTCAAAAGTTCAAGTTTGCACAATTTGTTGAGGTGCAAGCAAAAGAGGAAATGTTGAGAAGCCATTTGGAGGAAAAAAAATTGATGATAGAAGCATAAAATGTGTTGGAGAAGTTGGTACTATCATGTTCTAGAAACATATCAAACAATCCCTCCAACCAATTTAAATTCTTAATTGATGCGATGTGTTTTAAATTTGAGCCATTTGAGAAGTCTGTCGAGGTAAAGGTTATGAGAGAACTCAATAATAATAGATTTAATAATCTTAATAATATTGTAGCATATGATAGGGTGGTGTTGGATACAAAATTGAGGAATGTTAAAGAGGCTATCACTGAAGGTAACAATATATATAAATTATGTTTATGTATTTCCACATTTGTTGGTGATATTGAAAAGTAAATAAAGGAGTGTGAGTGTCAATTAGAGAATATTTATCAATCTCTTGATCCTATGAAAGCTTCCACATCCACTGCTAAACTCAATAAATACCATTGTTTGACAAGATCACAAGAATGGAGAAAGAGAAAGGCAAGATTGTTTCCAAAGGATGTTAGCTAAGGGACCTCATTGCACCCAAGCTTCACACACTTTTCAATGCAATGAAGGAAGTAGAATAGGCACAAGGTAATTCAAAACCAGTCAACCTTCCTAAAGTAGAGGCAACAAGTTATCTTCTTAATGATCATATATATGTACTAAGAAGTCTCAAACAGGGATGGAACACTAATGTGAAATTGTTGAAAACTATTTATGCATATATATTTTCAATGATGTAAGTTATAAGTTTTTCTTGTAAATATGTGACACTTATATAGTTTTTGCACAAGTTTGTGGTGAAATTTTCGTATGACAGATGGTCCCTTTTCCATTGATGTCAAAGGGGGAGTATAGGAAAGTGAAAAATGTGCATTAACTATATAGATATATGTCTAATAAGGATTTTTGGATGAATCTTTATGCGTATGAAGTTGTGCATATTTTTTTTGTGGGACACTTAGCAAATTTGTTACTAAGTTTTACCATCAATGCCAAAGGTGGAGATTGTTGGAAAGATAGAAAGAGACACTGAAGATATGTATGAGTGTTTTCATTTATGGAAACAATATAGTATCCATACCCTAATCCAAACTGCACAACTCACCATGTGATCATACCAAAAGACAAATTGAATTTTGGTTAAGTACTATGCAAAACAAAGTGTGCTTCCAACATAGAAATATTTTGGGTCGACAAAGACTCCCAGGTGAATATTTGGAGGCACATACCTAAGGGGATCATGTTAGAGGTATATTATTTCTAATGCCAAAGTTTCATGGCAGATATTTTGACATGTAGAAGTTACATGCATCTAAGTGTTAGTTTTCAAGGTTGACAGTTAGAACAAGCCGACAGGGTGAAAACTCTTATTGCACAAATCGGTAAAATGTTTTTGATGGTAAAATAATATTCAAATCAGTTGAGAAAACATATGTAAGGTACAATTAATGATTAAATTGATTTGAATTGGTATTCAATTTTTTTTTTGGCGGTTAAGGGAAAAATGGTTTACATATCACAAGAAGTTTTTATGCCGAAATTGTGAGATTGAAGTATGTATTGTGAAGGTATAAAATTAAGGAATTAGGTTTTTTTGAAGTATTGTATGCATGATTAGTGGATCAAAAGATGTGGTATGAAAGGTCCATGCAAGGTTTGCAGATTAAAGTTACTAATTGATGAAAACCACATATAAAGGGTAGTCAGTGACATAGGATATCAGATCTATGTTTTGTGCTTACATGGGACTATAACTAGACATTGGTAGATGTTATTTTAGACAATTCACTATATACTTATCATTGTATTGTTCCTTATAAGGAAATAATCCTTTCTATATGGGTTGCATCCCTTTTTGTATTGAGCAGTGAGCTCTAGGCAGTAAGCCAAAATGCAAGTGCATTCATCTATTGTAAGACAATATTTATGCAGAGTATTGGCTTGTGGGTGTCATCCCCACTATTTTTTTTCCCCTAATAGGGTTTCCACGATAAAAAAATCTATGTTATGGTGGTGTTCTTATTTGTTTTATATTCTTTCACTTTACTTTTCAATTTATGCATTAAGTAGTTTATGAATTGGGTTAATAAAGTTAAATTTGTTAGAACACTGAGTCACCGCCCTCCCCTCCTCGTAGTGTGCCCTCCTTCCAATAGTGTTGCAATATCATGAATTTTTGTAATGTGATCTTTTTATGATATTAAATATAAAAAAATATTACTAACTATCTATAATCTCATTGATCCTCTCCATAAGATCATTAATCTTTGCATTTACCCCTTTACATGATTAGGGTTATTCTTTTTTCCTTTAGTCCTTTGCCCTCTTAAATATTTCCTATTTTCTTTTTCTTGCATGTACCTCTCTCAAGGATTGGTGATTCCTATTCACTCTTCATCTAGCTCCAATTGATGCTTATAAGCATCTCTTTTGATTTTCATCCTAAGCCGATGAATGAAGCCTTCATGATTAAATATCCTAATCTTTCTTGACCCAAATTATATCCCTTAAAGATGCAATAAATATGTTCTAATTATTCTCTTCCTATAGAGAAGTAAAAAAAAAAAAAAACCATATTTGATGGCAAACATGTTCCTTTATTTTGTCCCTTTAAATACAATTTTTCCACTTCATTCATTTTCCACTGTAAACACATTAATTTTATCAACAATTTTAATCATATTTAGTCTTCTTACTCGCATTTTAATTAAATAATTATATATTATTTAAATATTTAATGTTATCCTTCTAGAAAAATTAATTTAATTAATTAGATATAGACCAATTAATTTAAAGGTAACCCATAACCATTTAATTAATTAAATCCCCCTTTCTTCTATTAATTTAAATAAATACACTTATCTATTTAAATTAATTCACTTTATCATAATTCCTCCACTTGTGATTAAAGAAATCATATTTAATCTATTTGAGCACATGGTTCCTAAGTTTAATGCTCACCTAACCTCACTCTAACTACCTAACCCATTCTTCCAACCCTACCTAGCCCACTTGCCCACTAATTAAAATTAATCCAAGCCTAATCCCCCTCCTAATAATTTGCACATTCCTAAACAAAATGATTAGCCATCAAATTCAACCTTCCCTCTTGTTAACCTTAAATGCACTTGTGGGCTTCTTATATGTTTGTACCCTCTAAGGAATTTTTTTTTTCTTCTTCCCATTTCTTCAAAATCCCTACACACTCCCAAAATGGTCACATTCCTCAATCTTGTCATTTGGGGTGTGAGAGAATAAATGCCTATATGGAAAATCTACTCCACCCCCAATGTCTTCTCAATTCCTCCCATTATGACACTTGTCACAATACTATATATTTGAGAAAGAAAAATCCATGTGCTTCTCTCAAAATGCATCTCAAACCTTCCTCATGAATCAATCCTATCCATCCATTTAGCCTCCTCCAATCCTATAAATTGAGAGTTCATCCTCTCTTAAATCATCCACCTTTTCGAGTAAAGTTACCATTCCAAATTGATTTCAAAATAATTAATATCATACCCTTACCATGCCAAAATCATTACAAATCATTAAAGGTTGAGCATCCTTGTGGGTGTACATCAAAATATTTGGACAAATTGTTGGAATTATGATGGATTTTAGAGTTGATATGAAGTGGTGATTGCTTGAGAGTTTGTAATTGATGGAGGCTCTATCATATTTGATGAATAGGTTATAAATACCAATCAAATAGATGGATAGGTATAGATAAATAAGCTAAGTGTTTTGACCGGTTAACAAGAAGATAGTAAGGTTAACAAGAAGATAGTAACATAAAGTATTTTGAGTGGCGATTGAGATAGCGAGCACATTCGGTGGTGCGATCGTTACTGGAGCATGTACATGGTTGGACAAGTTCAGTTCTATGACTGCGACATTTAACTCAATGATTTAAGTGAGTTGGTATTTTGTTTATGTATTTAGTGTGAATTGGTTGAGTTACCGATTGGTTCCTGATGATTAGATGATTGAGACAATTGATTATCTATCGATGTTTGGTAATAAACTTTTGTATTACGTTTTGGGCTGACATGTTAGATATTATTGGCGCTGATTCTCATGAGTTTGGTCAATGTTTTGGGCAGACTTGTGAAATGTTTTTCAAGTCTTAACCAACCTCAGAATAACAGTATAAAGGTGAGGAAAGGATCTGACAGGAGAGAAGTTTGATTCACAGATCAATCATTTGAGTTCATTACTCAAGGCTAACTTAATAGGTTAGCTGGTTAAATCTCTTAACACGGTGGACTTTAACAAGTCTTATTGTATAAATTATTTAACAAGGTGAATTCTCAACAGGAGTTATAAATCATCTAGCAAGGTAGATCCTAATAGGTCTTTTGGTACTTCTAACAAGGTACTAGTCACTTCTAACAGGGTGATCCCCTAACATGGTATTGTAAGCTCCTAACATGACAACTCTTTTTACTGTAGTGAAGAGATTTGTGGGTGTCATCCCCACCGTGGTTGTCTCCCTCTTACAATGGTTTTCATGATAAAAATAGTGGTGTTATGTGTTATTCTTTGTGGATGCTTGAATTGTTTTACCTTTATGTGATAGGTACACTTGCATGTGTTTCATTATTTTGAAGTTGTTTATATGCATAATCAAATACTTGGTTAAAATTGGTTTATTACATGTTTACACTGATTCACCTTCATCTCAATGCCTCCTAATACTAACAATTGGTATCAAAGCCATGCTCCCTTGAAGAAGCCTAATAGCTTGGGAGAGATCCTTAAGGACAATATGTAGTTTTATAGAAGGAAACTTGAAGAGGCTGAATATATGATTGGGAAACTCAAGGATCAATTGAATATTTCTAGGGTTAAGAGACAAGAGATGGTTCAATAGTTGAGTGAAAGTCAAGCTTTAATTGAACATCTATCTGAGTAGAGTGGATCTGATGAATCTGAGGCAAAAGTTGTGGCCTTGGAGAATGAGAAGCTATAAAAGGAAATGAAAGACATGCAAAAGGAGTTAGAAAAACTGAAGCAAGAAAATAAGAACATGCAAAGGGAGTTGGAGAAATTTGGAATCAAAATGGGCCAAGAGATGGAAGCAAGGAATGCTGAAGATGAAGCAAGGAAGATTGAAAAAGAGGCTCTTAAAGAAAAAGATGACACCTTAAAAGCCAAGATGGAGAAACTATCTAGATCTGAACAAGAAGTTGCTCTTGTGAATGAGTACCTACGAGGTGCAAATTAAGAGAATACCAATGTCTTAAGATAAAATGAGAATCTGAGAAAAGAAACTAAAAATTTGAAAGGAGAACTTTAGGAAACTAATGATCTTTTGGATAAATTCAATAAGAGTTTTTCTAAGCTTGGTGAAAAAATCTAAGACAAAGGAGAATTGGTGAAAATAAAGGTTTAGGGTTTTCAAATTTTGAAGTTGGTGAATCATCTGGTAGTAAGGTGATCAATGTTGAAGGCAAGCCACCATCTAAGGTGAACAAAAAAGATGGTAGGAGGAAATTCAAACCGATATTTTTCAATTTTCACAAGGAAGGTCATATTGCTAATGTATGTAGGTTTATACCTATTGGACCTAATAGAGCTAATGCACCTATTGCTAGATCATGAAATTTCTATAGAAGATCTGAAGGTTACAATGTTGGATTTAATGTTTTTCTTGGAAATTGATATCATTGCAACAAGTATGGTCATAAGGCTAATGAGTGCAGGGATATGATCAACAATCAAAGATCATATGACTCCAACCGGAAGAGACCTAATCATAAAGGAAACCGATTGAATATTACATGTTTTATTGGTCACAATTTTGGACATAAACCAACAAATTGCAGGATGAGAACTTGTAGAGGCAATGCTGGACCATGGAGGGAGTCAAGAATGGTGTGTTACTATTGTAATAGGATTGGACATCTTGCTAAATATTGCAAAGCTAAGAAGAAAAAAACTAGAGGTCACTCGGTGAATAGGCTTATTAATGATAAAGGCAAGAAGATTGTAGATGTTGAAGGAATCAGAAAATAGATGAAGGAAACATGGGTTAAGAAAGGATAAATCAAATCTTCTAAATCAACATAGAGCTCCACTACATTAGGTAATGTGGAGAACTCATCATCAAACTAAGCCTTAATTGTGGTTTAGGAGATCAAATCAACTAAGATCTATAACATATCTCCTAAGTTGTGTACGCAGTAAGATTTATCAACATAATTAGACGCCTATTGATGTTTTGGATGAGGTTGATGAAAAATATTGTGTTACTTATGATTCTATGCGACCACATAATGAATTTTCTATGGCATAATGGTTTTCTATGCTAACCGTTGCAACCGGTTAAAGGTACTATTTTACCATTGCATTTATTTCTTAGAAATTAAACGTTTAAAGGAAAAAAAAGCAAAGTTCATTTGTTATATTGCATTCTTCAAGTTGAGTTGAGAATTTGTGAGTAGTCTAAGGTAATTTGAGGTGATTGAATTTTGATTGTTTTGATCTTGAGATAGTTTTGAAATGGTGAACTAAGGACTCTAAATGACAGGAAAACTAGGTATTTATCTGTAGTGTGAAGGTTTTACTCTATGATTCTTGAAGAAAATTGTTGTTGTAATCATGGATACACTAGTCTTGGTAGATGTTACCAAGGAACCAAGGCTAGTCTTCAAGCTACATCCTTTGAAGGCGGTTGAGAATCATCCCGCAGATGTGTTATCTTTGATACCCCATGGTGTGTTGTTGAATAAGGATATAAGATCATTTATCCATTGCAAGATTGAAGATCTCGGTTCAAATTTTATCTTTGATTCTTATACAAAGTTGTGTGATGATCATGGTGTGAAGAACAAACACAAATATTTGAGCGATAAGGGTTTTACCTATGCAATAGATTTTAATGATGACTTTGGCACTGATTTGATCAAATATATGCTGAGTTGTGTACACAATTATTTCATTTGGTTAGATAGGTTTCATAAGATAAAAAGGAGATCATTCACGTGGTGACAAGATTTTGCGCGGCCGGTGATGTACCAATTTTGAGAACAATTCCTGCCGATGAAGTTACTCACTTAACAAAGTCAAAATAACATTAGAGGGCTATGAAAATTAATGATACTGAAGATATTTAGGTCAAGTTTTCATCTATGGTAATAGGTTGAAAAGCGTATCAATCGAGCCAATTGAATAGTGTTCCTTGTGGTGGTATTCATGTTGCATATTGAATGATTGAGGAGAATGCACAGTATGATCTTTGTGAGGTCTTGAGAAGTTAGTTTTATGTGAAAATGGAGAGAGTCAAGAAGGACAAGAAACAAACTTTAAATTATGGTTCATTTCTAGTATGTATATTCTTCTACATGAAAAAATATTTCCTTGGTATCGGTGAGATTTAGTGGTCCATTGATAGACCTACAATAGTATAAATTAAGGAATGCATAAGATTGAAGGGAAATAACTTTAATAATACTATGTGGGGTTATTTCAAATATTTCCATAAAATAATGTATGAGAGAGAGAGAGAGGATCCCAATTGATATAGTATAAAATTACAAAGAAGATTTATGTTTTATTGCGGATAAAGATACATGTCTGATGGAGGTAGTTCAACCAAGAATATATTGGGCTCTACGATGGGTTATGAGGTAGATGGTGATATTATATCACTTCATGCTAATGAGTTACTATCTAAATTGATTGATGCCAACACCCCTCAGTTTGGTACCTTTGAGGAGACATATCTGAAAATTCATTCACAAATGAAGGCATCGATGATAGAGAGGAGTGAGGAAACAAGTGGATGATCAAGCCAAGAAGAGTGACATCACTAAGGAGATGATGGACACAATCAGAAAGAAGATTTTAAGTGGAGAAGCAGTCACTTGTGATACTTCTACAATAATTGAAGAGGAAGAGGTTGCATCTTCTACAATTGGTTAGGAAATAGGAAGAGCGACTCAGAGCTCTAAAGTGAAGAAAGAGGCTTCTTCCCCTGTTGCTAGAGCACAACCTAAGAGGAAAGCCACATCAAAGTGTAAACCTGCAATGGTTGAAGAAAAGGAAAAGGAAAAAGAGAAGACACATGTGACTAAATAGAAGACTTACAAGAGAAAGAAGGGAGTATCCCATGGCTATATAGAGTCAAAAGGAAAGAGTAGAAATAAGGATAAAACTGAGGAAGAAGAACCTCAAACTGAATCTGACAAGGAACAAGATAAATTGAAGGAAAGTGGAAAAATGTCAAAGATTTTTTCCATGAGAACTGAGAAGTCATTTAAACCAAAGAATAGGAAAGATTTTACCGCTGGTAGAATAGCTTAGAACATAAAGGAATATGGAAGTGTGGAAGATGCTAACCAATGTTACGAGAAATATAATGATGAAGGTAAGCATAAGATTAAAGATGATATTATAGTTTGTATAAATTTTGTAGAGCATAGTAAGGTTAACAAAATAATAGTAAGGTTAACAAGAAGACAATTATAACAAGAATTTTGAGTGGTGATCATAATAGTGAGCACATTGGGTGGTGTAATCATTACTAGAGCATGTACATGGTCAGAAAAGTTTAGTTCTATGATCGTGACAGTTAACTCAATGATTTGAGTGGGTTAGTATTTTTGTGATGTGTTTAGTGTGAACTAGTTGAGTTACTGATTGGTTCCTGATGATTAGATGATTGATGCAGTTGAGTATCTATTAGTGTTTGGTAATAAAAATTTGTTTTATATTTTGGGACAACATTTTAGATATTATTGGTGTTGATTCTCATGAGTTTGGTCAATGTTTTGGGCCGACTTGTGAAATATTCTTCAAGTCTTAACTGACTTAAGAATAGCTATATAAAAGTGAACTAAATCACATCATTTAGGGTTACAAATTGTGTTTTTGGTGGTTGCGATTAGAGAAAGAGGCAAAGTAGTGCGCCATAGATCATAGATTGGAAAGGATCTGATAGGAAAGCAATGCCATTCACAAATCAGTCATTTGAGTTCATTTCTCAAGGATAACTTAATAGGTTAGAAGGTTAAATCCCTTAACAGGGTGGACTTTAACAAGTCTTATTGTATAAATCCTTTAACAGGGTGAATTCTCAATAGGATTTATAAATCCTCTAGTGAGGTAGATCCTAATAGGTCTTTTGGTACTTCTAACAAGGAACTTGTCACTTCTAACAGGGTGATTCTTTTTACCATAGTGAATAGATTTGTGTTTGTTATCCCCACTATAGTTTTCTCCCTCTTACAAGGGTTTCCATGATAAAAATAGTGGTGTTATGTTTTATTCTTTGTATATGCTTGAATTTTTTTAATTGTATGTGATAGGTACTCTTGCATGTCTCATTATTTGGAAGTTGTTTATAGGCATAATGAGATACTTGGTTGAATTAGTTCATTAGTTGTTTACACTGATTCACCCCACCCTCTCAGTACCTCCTAATATTAACAATCTACATATCAAGAGAGCTCTCTTTAGGTTTGTAAAGGTTTGCATACTCATTCTATTTATATTTCTCTCTTATTTCCTTATCATGATGTTGTTTTGAATTGTGTAGTTGAATGTTTAACTTATTTATGCATTTATTTTAACTCACACTTTTCCTTGCACATAGCCACATATACTCTAAATATGCTATCCTTTTAGGCAATAATTTAGGCAAAATATATGGGGAAACAAGACACCCATACAACCTAAAGATGGTGCATTTTTATGAAGATATCAATCACCCTAGTTGTGATTACTGTTCAACTTTGGGTTCCTCTCTTTAGGTCTCAATATTGCTATAATTTGGGGAGGTCTAACCTATTTATATATCCTTGTATGAGGCCCATACTTTTTTATGAAAAACATATTATGAATGGTGACATAATTATCATTCCTACAATTCTTGTCGCATATGTACGTCCAACATTAGACATGTGTCGTATTGTTTTGTTGTCAATCATTGTCACCTTAAGGGCCTTGTCTCACATATTTCTTCCTTCATATAGAAATAAATGACATAGTAGGCAACACAATTTGAAATTTCTAACTCTATTATTCTTCTGCATTATGATTAAACCATTATGCATCTTACTTGAGAGATAAGTGGAAAACAATTTCTACATTTACCATTGAATTTTGAATGTCCATGCCTATAAACACAAGTTCAATTGGAATTATGTTTTCCTGATCTTTCCCTGGGACTTGGAAGATGCATAGTAGGTTTTAAGAAAATAGTCCTCAAATATAGTAAGGAAGAAAGTCTCATTATAATTTAGTGGGTTAGGGTCAAACTTGTTTTTACAGATCTTCAATATATGCTTTGGAACACCTGCATATCTAAGGGTAGCTATTTGTCTGATATTATTCCTTGAACTTAATAAAATTATTTTCCCTATTAGTAGCTCTGTTCAACATGAAGGTGTCTGCAATGTAAAATTTACAAATGATGACCAAATCCTTGTCCCTAATCACAACCTTACCATCATATGCTCATCCTATAACCCTAACAAATTTGAAATCCATGAATACATTTAGGAAAACTAATTTCCTCAAATCATATGTCGATATATTTGTCATTTATATTGGATTTAGCCTCTTTCTATACTAGTGTATGAATAAATTCTACCCAATATATGGGATATCTACATCTCAGTATTGCATATAATCATATTCAAACTTTATTAGAGGAGTGAATTTCATGGATGAATCAAGGAGAAGATAAACTAGGTCTTATTGCAATGGAATATTTTTGTTAGTGGAAGGGATAAATTGGCTTGATTGACTCATTACCCTAATTCTTACTCATACATACTTGAAACATAGAGAAATGAAATTGAAAATGAGAACAAGGCCTTTAGGCACTGGCTTGTTTGTGCTTTTGAAAGCCCTAGTTCAATGCACAAAAAATGCCTTCTTCACTCTGGGAATGCTTCAAATCTTTTATTAATGTACAAATGAAGGATCAATCATATGGAATTTGCATTCATTCAAAAAATTGGGTTGATGCATTAGTCTTTTTTGCCATTACTTCTTGTCGTGTGAGCCTCTAGTTTGGCCAATATCCATTTTTTTGTAGGTTGACATATTTATTATTGATATTGATCATCTAATGGATACGATTCATTTAGAATTTATTGGCCAAATTTTAAAATGGTTAGGCAAGTGAAAATGGACCATGTCAGCATTTAATTTTTAGATAGATAGCCATGCCATCATATTGGAACATCCCATAATCACATGGGATACTTTTGGTTCCACCACCTATCCTCTATAGGGACACAAGGAGCCATTTATCTTGCAACCTTTTGATCATGAGCATTTATATTCTTCTTTAGACAACTCTTTGTTCAATTCTAGTGCCCTACCTCCACATGATGACATCTCACCATCCCACGGGAGAAACTTGGTCCTACTTATTTTAGTCTACAGGGATGCAGGAGCCATTGGATTAAAATATGCATTGATCTTATCCATTAATCCTTTTTTAATCAAGCTAACAAATCTAGTGTACCATGCGTTAGTATTCACACAACTTTAAAGGTTTGAAATTATTCACATGCCAATCCCACAAGCTACTAGGGACCATTGGATCTTGATGTAAACAAGTAGGAGCCATCATATCTTCTTTCTTTCACAAGCCTTGTGTTAGGTTCACAAATAGATAGTAAGTGGCACATTCCCACAATCATGCAGGAATAACCTAGACCCACCTTAATTCCTCCACATAGAAGAAATGAATCATTGATCTTAATCTACTTGAGCATGACTATTCAAAATAAAAACCATTCATAACAACCACTTAGCAGTCATGTGTTAGCCTTTCCCATAAGCTTGCAATAGTAAGAGAAGGGTAAGATATCTCCCACGGGGTTGTGGAGAGATTGAACATAAAAGACTAGTAGTAAGGAACATAAGGATTTATCATCTTCTAATTAAGGTCAAAAAATTCTAGGGCTTAGCTCCTTGTAGGGATGAAGGAAGTGGTAAGAGTTAAGGAGTTTCTAAATTACACATGCAAAAATAATAACCTAGAAGAAAATGTGATAGACATAGGAACATATTAAAATCCTTTGCCAATCTAAGGGTAATACATTAGGAAAAAGGGCCAATTATTTCATGATGATGTTTGGCTCAAGTGAAAAATGAAAAACTAATATCTCACAAACAACAATCATCATCAAAAGACAAAATTTTAGCAAGTTGTTGGATTTCTGAGGTTAAGAGTTCATGAAACTTAGAAAGAATATTAATCTAGGACATGATAGCTTAGAAATTTTTTAGGGCATCAACACGAGTATTGAAAATTTACCTAAATTAGAAAATAACTTAAGAACTCTATATAAGACAATCATTTATCATTCAAAAATACATTATTACAAGTCATAATTCAAGAGAAATCATTCATAATTCCTTCAATAAAGAGAAAATATGAGTACAAGGAGTTATAAACTACAACAACTTATTTTTAAGTATGATTTCATGATGTATTTCATTATGATTTTTCATCTTATTGCATCAAAAATTGGAGGAATTTTCATAAGAGAATTTCATGATCACCACCATTATCGATCATAAGGTATAATCTTGTCAATTCAACATTTCATTTATGATTTAGCCTATGTCCCACACAAGGTAAGCTCTTTTTCTTACATCATCATTTTTGTTGTGAAGGTGAGAACACCATCTAGGGGTTTGATTTGGGCAAGCCCTTGTAAAAAAAAACCATTTCCCCATCTTTAATGTGTGCAAGTATAGATTAGATAGCCAAAATTTGTTAATTGTATAGAGCAAACTAAGCTAGATACCTGACTCCAAACATGAGAAAACCCTTAGACTATTCTGATTAGCTCATACGTCCACCATTTGTAGGTTTTAATTTAAAGGGAACAATCTAAAAATAATCCTAATCTAGAATGTAAAGACCTCAAATAATGAAGACATCTTCAAGGACACCCATCTCCACAATCTAGCATATTCAACTCCAAATTTTAACTATAGGTTCCTCTCTGCATTTCATTTCTATATTTGAGCTGCTATTTTGGTTTATTGTTCTATATCTTTTTGTTTATGATAAATCTTGTAAATTTAATATCATTGTGCACATACATTAAATTTTTATATCATATCATATCATATCAAACACAACCCTTCAAAAAAGGAACAATTAATCAAATTGTCTATATCACCTTTCGAATGGTATTGAACCTTGTTGGTTGTTCCCGAATGAAGGAACCAATGACTATGGATATAGTGAATGAATAAGATCCTAGTGTGCATTCCTAGACTAAGGATTCTATTTCCAACATTATATTTTGGTTAACCCAACATGTATTATTCTTACATAACTTTAATTTTCAGTTTAAAATTTCATTGTTACTTGAAAATTTCAGATTTCGATGCATTCATTTCTCATATATATTTCTTATGTGTTTGCATTGCTTTATTAATCACATAATTGATAATTAATTATTATTTAGAAATGAAATTTATTTATTTGCAAATATTGTTGTGTGCTTAATTAGTTGGTTAATTTATTTTCACAATGAAGTCATTTCATGGATGTGATATTTTTTAGCTCTTCTTATGACCCTCCACCCCTTTCCTAAAGATCATTCTATTCATAAGGGAATTATAAGGAAACAAGATGATAACACTAGCACCTTCCTCAATGATCTTGCTTCTAGAGATGAAGCATTGATTAATTATGTTTGTCCCTCTACAAAAAATGGTCCTACTAATGAGGGTATTGTTTATTGAAAGATGACAATGCTATTAAAATTTCTATTAATGACACTTTACCTAGTATTAATTTTAATGACATCTCTTATAGAGATGAAATATTGATAACTCATGCATGTCTCTCTCCCAAAATTTATCCTTACTCATGAGGATATTTTGGTTCAAGAGGAGGATATCACTAGCAATGTTTCTAATTCCCTATCTTTTAAAGATGAAGCTTTAGTGAATAAAGAGCCCAATCAAAGTCAAGTCAAAACAATTCACGAGTCTCATCATGTGAAACCTCAAATTTTTGGTTTTCTTCATCGTGATGCCCCTCAATATTAAAATAAACATGTGATTTTTGTTAAAGGTGTGAAAAATTCAATCCGACCTTCCAATTATTGTTTTAACTTTGTAAAACAACTCACTAAAAGTATATGTTTAATCAACACCATGATTATCTTACAATAGCTCACACATATAACACTCGAAAAAATAAACGAGATTCAAATGTTCTTCCTAATTCTCAACCTTCTAGTCATGTTGGTATGGAGTATGATCTTAATTAGTATATTTGTGCTACTCTTGTTGGTATGTGATAACTAATGATGTTATTTGGCTTAAACTTTTATGACTTTGTCAACCACATTTTCCCCCAAATCAATTAATGAGGAGTGCATGGGAGTAGAGCCCCCCCGTCAGTGCCCCCAGCTAGGGGTTTTGAAGGGTAGCATCTCCAAAGGAAATTTTTCCTATTATTTAATAAAGCAGTCAACTATTATTTTGGCATGTAAACCAACCTTTATAAACCACCTCAAAGGCCTATAAATAAGTGGTTGTGTAATGTGAAAGATATCATATTGTAATTTTATCTTCGTTGGGTAATAGAAAAGAAGTGGATGTTTGTTTATTTGGTGGATGTAGCCCACATTGACTGAACCACGTTAAATTTCTTTGTTATTGTATTTTTGTATTTTTCCTTTCTTATTTTGTATTTTAATTTATTATTATTTATTGCTTTGGTCTACCTTAAAACCCTAACAACTCAAGCTATGATATCCCTTAAATAGCTTTGATTCAAACTTCACCTACATACCACATGACACTCCATGAAACCTTACAGGGGATAATAGTTCTATCTTTTGTAAACTGGATGATGTAGCAACCTTGTTTTATTGTATGCACACAACAATAATTGATATTACAAATATTGTGTTCAAACAACACAAGTTATTGTAGACACTTAAAAATGACCAATTGCTCTAAACACAATAAGTTTACTAACATTCATCTTAAATTATTAAATAATCTTTATTATTTAACCAATTTGTGTTATTCTACTATATTCTAAATTCAAAACCATAATTTTACTATACTTCTATAATTAAGTGATTCTAATTAATTACCTAATTATTTCATCAATTATTCATCTATAAACTATGTAAATAATTAATCACTATTTAATTATTCCCTATGTTATTGAAGTTAATTAAATAATCATATTATTTAATTTTTTATTTAATTAATATTACTTCCTTCTTAATAATACATTTATGTAATAAATTAATTTCCCTCTCATAAATAAATAAATTATATTTATTTAATTCAACTAATCATTCTTCTAAAGTAAATAAATAAGTAATTATTTATTTATATCTCTCCACATATGCAAGTAAATAATTTATTTTATTTATTTAACCATATTTATCCTCCTAAATTCTAACTCATACTCACTTTGAGTTAAAATCCAATCACAATTCTTGACTCCACGATTCTCTCTACTAACTAATTAATCTATCTAGTCTTTTATTCCGTCTAAACAGTAAACTCTTTAATCTATTCAGTTAACCAATCAATAAATTCACTTCACTTGTCAATCTATTTTGTTAACACATCAATATAATATGTTGACTAAGAAATTATTTAATTTCAACTCCAAGTCACTTTGAGTTAAACTCTTCAATCACATGCAATAAATCCCACCAATCATGAAATCTTGATTGGAACCCTGAAAATCTATATATAATGAGAGCTTTTTCTCATATGTTTCAACCACACTCGTGAGAAATACATGAAGCACACACACTTTAAATTCTTATGATGGAACACATCGAGCACTCATTTATGAGAGCCCACATTGCATAGAGAAGGAGAACAATAGAGGAATCATGGGTTTGCATATGCATTTATGTTATTTAGTTTTTATATCTTTATTTTGTGGATACATTCTCTTATTTTCATTTCTCTTTCGATATTAGGAATACTAATTGCCTAACATATCTCTTTGTGGTTGAGATTTTGATGTTATTGCAGGTTTCTACAGATCCTTGTTACCCCAATTATAACTACCACCTTCAAAAGTTCAAAATCAATATGATCCCCTCAATTATTGTTCTCATTAACAAAATTAGGATAAGACACGCCTTAGCTGATAACAAATTAGGTCTTAGTGTTTGTAGAAATTACTTATTACATCAATTGAAAATGGACACCTTCCTTATTCAACCCGCTTCTATCTATATTTCTAGCTTTAAGAATGTTGGTAGATAGTCGTTAGGCATAACCAAATCACCTATCAAATTAGGACTTATGATAATACACATGCATATCCATGTCATACCCAATATACCCACATATAATATTTGTCTAGGTAGACCATAAATTCATGCTATGCAAGCATCTCTAATTATTTGATAAACTCATCTCCTTGTGCATATGCATTTATTTATGATGACATTGATGAGTATTTTATGTGATTTTATTGAGATTATTCATAGTTTGGAATTGGATTTGACTTTGATTATTATTGTTTAGAGGTTCACGTCCATGTTGGTTATATGAGATGTATATATTTTGTTTGATATTAAAGATTGAACAATTGGGTGTTGTTGAGACTTTTCATTTGGAATGTGGAGGAGTTATTACTTGGCACAAAACATTAGTTGTGATATGATTTTATAGATTTTATCTTCTCTTTTATATGGATACTTTTTGGAGCTTCATGTTCACATGGTTCATTGTAATGGACTTATGACATTTATAGTGACGTGAGAGATTATGTAGTCATTTTGTTGCATGTGTGGATCGTTGTAATTTTTTAATTAATACATGGTTTGATTATTAGCCACACCTTGTAATGAGTTTTTATTGTAGACATAATATTCCATTGATCTATTTTCCTATTTGGCATTGTCCATCTAGTGAGAGTTTTTAGATGTGTATTTTCTCCATGGATAGGTTTTATACATGTAGCCTGTGGTTGGAGTTGTGGTTTATGGGTTGCATTTGTTGGCAAAAGTTATACCAATATTTTATACCTTAGAGGTGTGGATGATTGGATGGATTAATAATTTTTGTGGTTTCTATTTTCAATCCTATGGTTTTTTCTATTTGAAAATAGCTTGAAGCCTTTTTTTATGAATTGGATTTCATGCTTTCATTTTTTGGATTAGTGTATCTTCATTTTGGCTTGTTCCTATTTTTCATAGGTGGCATGTTGGGGCATGAAAGGAGTACTTGTTTGAGATGGTGGACATCTTGGATGCTATTGTAGGTATCTTCATTGAGCACAAGAGCATGTTAGAGATTCATGTGGTTTCATGGATGACTTTGATGCACTTCATAAATTGACGAAGAAAATATATAAAACAAGTGGGAGAATATTAAGAAAAATCATATGTTGCAATTTTTGTGCCCTTGGTTTCCTTTTAATGTGCAACACAACACTAGTTCGCGACATGGATTAACCACATCGTTTGGATTATATAAGTCTAGTGGTTTTATTGGGTAATAAAATTTTGATCTTTTAGTGCAACAACAACCAAAAATTGATATCAGAGCCTAGGTCACAACTCTGAAATGAACGCTTGCATTGGAGGGGATAGTTTCAAGGTATGTTCCCTTGGTCTCCTTGTGATGTACACCATAGTGTTGGTTCATGACATGGCTTAATTGCCTCGTGTGTATTCTATAAGTCTAGTGGTTGTATCAAGAATTAACAAGTTGACATTTTGGTGCAAGGGAAACCAACATCGGACACCTTATACAAGATAAATGTGTATCCCAATGAGAGGGGGGTGAATCAAACCAATTCAAACTTAAACATTTAACTCAACTCACTGATTCACTCAGTAGTACTGAATACAGTAATAACAGATTCACCAAATAACTTAATAACTTAAATAAACATACATCTCATAATATGAAATCAATCATTCAAACTCAGTAAACACATATTTAACTCATTTGACACCAGATTTAATGAGGAAAAACAATTTGTTAAAAACCTCTGTGGGAATTGTGACCCACAAAAAAAATGGACCTTTCTGAAGTACGCTCAGTTAAGAACTTATCCTATTAAAGATTACAAACACATTTTCTAAATGTGACCCTATTAAGGGATTTCCCTCAGATCTGTTAAGATCTTCACCTTGTTAGGAGTGGCCTTGCTAGAGAACTTTAAATAGTCTTTTCGAATGTCACCTACGTCTAGGATTTAAAAATAGGACTGTTAAATCCACTCGGCTAAGAGATTTTCTATGTTACAAATGCTTATAAGAAATAATAAAAATTTGATATGTAAATATAGAAACTACCTTTTGCTTATTTCAGATCCTTTATCCTCACATGAATACAGGCATCACATACTCCATTTGTCTCTATTTCAGACAATAAATTCTTCTCTTATTTTTTCTCTGTTCTGCTCAGTAACTCTATTCTTCAACTTCTTCTGCTTCTTAATTCAATTCTCTAGAATCATAATATTTGTTAATTTCTCATCATTTATATATACATAATTTTGCCTCTTAATCTTATTTCTTAGGTTTTCCATCATTTGTGCTCAATCGTTTGATCATCTTCTTCATAAATCTCGACTTGGTAAACCATTTCACTTTTACCTCGTAACTTCAAATTTTATCAGAACTCACAGAATCAGGTTTAACCACTTGATCTTTGCCTTAGATCTTCCCATTAAAGTTTCTCATTCGTAGATCTTCTAAAAAATTTCCTTTAATTCTTATCTCTACCCAGATTATCATAGCCTTGTATTAAATTCGATCTTATCATCATTTACAATCAATATCATGTACTCGGTAATTTTCTTTGCAACTCGGTAACTAACTTAGTTCACTACTTGGTGCTCGGTGATTGAAAACCGATCAACACAACTCTATATTGACTAAATCAGTATAGCTCGGTAGAGTAACTCTTTTCAGTCATACTTAACTCTTTTCAATTTGTGACTTAATCAATCAAGTATACCGACTTGATAACATCAAATATATAGTAGCAAACAACTATATCAACATTACTTAATCATTGTGTGATCTATATTTTTCACCCATTTAACTTCTCCTTCGTATGATATGGTAACTCAATAAAAATTGATAAATCAATTGGTTGACATCAATGATAAAATAATAACTGATATAATTATTTCTAGAAACATATATACTCATTATCACTCGGTCTTCATCATCTTCATCATTTAATCAACAATCTCCCTCTTTGGCATTGATGGAAACACTATAGTAGTACTATAGCAATTGATAATAGCAGCAGTCAATACTATCAATCTCTGTCATTACTCCCTCTAAGTTGATATTCTATTTCTGATCTTCAAACTGTTCATTGTTCTCCCTCTCAGATAAATCTTTTGATACTGTAGCATACAATTAATTCTCCCTTATGGATAAATTTCATCAATTTGATACTCTCCCTCTTTGACAACAATGCCAAAAAGTCATACTCTTGAAAACTTGTTGCAACAGTGGATTATACCTTACATGTACAAATAATCATTACATACAAAAATTTCTTCACAACTTCAGGAATCACCTAAAGTGTGTCACACTAACATCAATTCAAGAATAAATATTATAATAAATTTTAGAATTGATGCAGAATGCCTCATGCTTCTTGTTGACGGGACTTTGTGACCGGGTCCGCCAACAAATGTAAGTTGTCACTGGGTACTGGGGTACCGACCAACTTCACCTGTAAAGGTTGTTCGGGGAAATGAGATTCCCCGGGCCTCCAAGCACCTGAGAGTCGGGTCTCGATAGTGCAGGGCTCAGTTGGGAAACGTGACTATTTTGTTTGAGGGGAATAACTGGTTATCTTAACTCATCTTCTCCGGGGATTCAAGTGAGTGGGGTTTCCTGCAAGCACGCATTCATTTTACAAATAAACTTCAAAATACACTGTAGAGTTAGAAATATTTCATCTACCTATAGTTATACTTTAAACATTCAAAACATCAACAATGCTCTAACACACTACACTAAATACCAAAGAAATACAGAACCATCAGCTCATATTAGATCAGTAGAAAAGGAAAAGGAGGTCGTTAATCTACTTGAAGTATCAGAGCAAAGGACATAAAGAACACAAAGCATAAAATACCGTTAACCCAAAAATCAAAATGCTAACAAAGTCATTGATGGAACTCCTCCTTCATTAACATATCTCCAGCAAGCACTAGTGCATGTTACAATGGTGGCTCTAGGGGAGCATTTAACTACTAAAATCTTAGAAACTATGGTAAGAACTGAGAAAACCAAATTTCTATTAGCTATGGACTGCAAAATCATCAATTTTTCTGACCCTTGTAATGAGGCCAGACTTAGTACTTATACACAAGTTTTGACCTAAAACTTAACCTAACTTATTTTACACTCAACAATATAATACAATATCTAGTGGCCGGTATTACTTGCACAATGCTACAAAAGACCTCGAGACAGAGAAGGTCAGACATGTCAGAAGAATAAGAAAAGAAAAGAGGAGTGGAAGAATCAGTATTGAGAAGAGAGCCAGGAGGAGAAAGAAGAAATATGATCCCCCGGGGATTGAGGCTACATGCCTCATAAATGGGAGGGTGACTAACTGTCTTCGATGCACCAGGTGTAACGTTGGAGCAGCGCCTTGGGAAGACCATCTGTCAGGAACCTCTTGTCGAGCCGACGTGCCTTATTGTGGTTACCTACCTTCTGAAAACATTTATTAACTGCCTTGAAAGTAACCAGTCGGCCTTGGGAATCAGGACATGGGTCACTTTAAAGAATACAAAAATGTGGGATCCAGAATTCCAGCATCTGGGAACTTGCGTTCCAAAAGAATGAATGAATACAACTGATACATGGTTGGTGAGATTCTCCAGACTCTAGAGAAATTTATTGTTCCTTATGATTTTTTCCAGGCCTCCAACACTTGGCCTATGGTTTCTTCATCTACATCTCTGCTGCTGTCCCACCGATTGCAGACAGCCTCCAATGCTTCCTGAACATCTTCGGCCCCGTTCCAGAATTCATCCACCATTTTGATGGCATCATGTGATCGGATCATTGTCTTAGACAATATGGATAGCCTTCCCTAGTCAAAATCTCTGGTAGGAAGATATAAGGACTCCATCCATTCATCTAACTTACTGAGGATGTAGTCCTTCGGGGTACATGTTTCAGTGGTGAAGGGATCAACTTGCGATACTCCAGCCATGAATGCTTGAAACAAGCCCAAAAGGTATTGGGCATCTTTCACTTTCTCTTTCAAGGCCTTAACCAATTCCTTGCATACCTCACCTCTGAGGAAAAGTATGGAGTACTGGGCCTAGAGGGAATCATATGATTCGTCTCCTGAAATCCCTGCGTCTGTGGCGACTTCTTCTCCTATGTTGCAGATTTCTTCCAGCCTGGCCTTCCATTTCTCATACTTCATTGAATCTTGCTCCCATATAAGAGTGGAGCCTTTTTCTTGGCTCAGAAGAACATCAACCCGATAAAGGTCTGAGAGGGACACCGCTAGAAAATGTCTCATCGCAGCCACTTTCTCGGAAGCCCACCCATCCACAGCTTGTGCCTTCTTCATAATCCGTAGAGAGTCCACATCTCCCAACGCAAGCGAAAATCTAGAGGAAGGGGTTATGGGGTGGACCTCGGCCAAAGGCTGGGTAATTTCTTCCAGAAGCATGAGGAGATTGGCATTTGTTTCTCTTTCCTCTTTAAGCTTTTGGCCTTGTTTAATGTATCTAGCCTCTATTGCCTTGGTGGCTTCTTTCACTAAGTCCATCTCACCTTGCTTGTCTCTCTTCCCCAATGCTACTTTTGTTATGTTGTAGTCTTTAGGCCTTACGGATGCCGCATCTGCATCTGGTGGGGGTGTTGCGATGGTCGCAACTGTGCTACCTGTTGGATAGTTCTGAAGAGTATGGAATGTTCGTTCTTTCTTGGGATTTTTAGCCTCTACATTCCTTTCCATCATCTCGGCCAATGAGGGTGTAGCGCCTAAGGTCACCGCCAGGGCCTTTCTTTTCTTCGATTCCACTAGCCATTGGGGCAGATGGGGTGGCTTCACCATTAAGACCTGTTCATTGGGATTCCTTTTAGAATTTGGTAGCACGTTCCTGGAATGTACTTTGTCTTCAGGCTCTTTCTCCCTTTCTTTTTCTAGTTCCTTCTCTTGTTCTTGTTCTTTTTCTTTCTCTCTGGGACCTTCAATGTTCTTCGCCATGCTGGCGTCTTCCATTGTACTATCCGAAACCTTTTCTCTAGTTTCAATATTATCTGTATTTTTAGGGACTTCCTTGTCCCTCCCAACGTCAACTGATTATGTATTTTCATTATCCGGAGCTTCTTGATCAATCTGATGTTGCTACTCTTGGGGCTTATCGGCCTCATCTATTAGGATATTCTTCTTCACTAGGACATCCTCTGGAGGTGGGCGAGGTCTCTAACCAAAATTTAACAAGGCGGTCATCATTATTACCTCACCAAATGTGCTCTGGGGCACTTGATCACCCGGAGTAACCAAAGGCATTTGGAGTGTAATGATCGAGGGTATGGTTGATCCCGTAAGTCCGGGTTCCCCGATCGTCAGTTGCTCATCTGTGGGTTGCCTTGGTGTGTTCTCGGTCTCCTAGACCGGTGTCTTCTCTTTCTTAGGCTCCTTTTGTACTTCTTCCTGGGCCTCTTGCTCTGATATATCCTTTTCTTCTGGGATTTCCTTTTCTATGGGGGCCTCTTCTTTGTCCTGGGCCGCAATCTCCTCCACTGCATGATCTATACCTTGTTGGAGGTCCATAAGTTCCTCCATCAAGAAAGTGTCATCAAAATCATCATGCAGAGGCGAGGAGTGTGAAATATCTTCTAGTTCAGGAGAGTCCAAACTGACATCCACCGGGGGCATATCTGGCATACCGGGACTGGCGGCTATGCTTGGTGTAGGAGTCACCTTCTTCTTCTTTCTTGTCACCAGAGCCCTGATGTCCAGAATAGTAGTAGACTCCACCTGAGTTAAATTCTATATGCTCATCATTGTTTTCAATGACAGGGATCCCGTTGGGCAAGCAGACACCATTGGAGCTACAAGGAGGCCGGAGGATACCTGCATACTTATTTGCTGGCTGGCCAGCTTTTCCGCCTCCATTTGTTGATGTAGTTGGGCCATTAGAAGGGCGAGAAATTTGGGAGGCACCTTGGGAACCGGTACACCCTCTTTCTCTTTTCCTTTACTTGTGCTTGGTTCAGCGGCCGCAGAAGATGAAGAAGGTTTGGCACTGGCTAAAGAGGGAGTGGCCCTTTTGACTGTTGGCTTCTTTCGGGTGCTCTTGGGACATGCCTGGGAAAAATACTGGTGACTTGCTTCCAAAATGGGGTGACATACCCCTTCAATTATTAGGTCCTTAGGGGTGGTTCAATCCACTGGAGGAAGATCTAGCTTGTCCAGTCCTGGTTCTTTATATACTGGATTTTCCAGCGGCCCGTCATCTGTAAAGCCTTTCAGGAAAGTCCAAAGGTCAAGTGCTTTCATGAGTCCTTTGCTCATCTGTGAATGTTGTCAGGCCCAGAGATCAAAACTGTCTTGGTAGTCCACCCAAAAGTCTTCAATATCTACTTCATGTGGTGGGGACGCCTGGGGAAGTGCCGTGACAATCTTGCTGAGAGGATCGTATTTCTTTTGGGCGTGGTGGAATTCCACTAGCCCCAGGTGCTTCAATTCACCGTTTGCCTTTCGGGTCACAGTGAGGCTGCATGTATAATTCCAACATGAGAAAGGGAATGGCTTGCTGATGACCTTCTTCAATGTGAAGAAGGTGTGCAGATCCATCATTTTTCGACAAAACTCTAAAAGAATAATTCTATCCCCGCAATACCGGGGAGGAAGATGTGGCTTCCCGTTGAAGCCTGTCACCCGAATGTAGGGTAATTTTGGAATTGAATAAAGTAGAGACCATAGGTGCTGACCAAAGTCATCGTCGCTTGTGACAGTTGATACTCAGAATCCTGTGTAAGTGTTAGAATGTTGTGGTAAATGAAAGCATCATTTACCCAACAAAAATTTGAGAAACTGAGTTCCCATTGCACTTGGGGATAGTGATCCAATGGTGTCATTCAACCCAGCCCGTTTCCAAGCTCCCCAACTGTTTCCAAACCTGGAAGATCCAGTCTTTGTGTTGCTAGTACCCATATAATGTATGACATCATGTAGAACTTGGAACTCTGGACAACGACCTTTAGCTGCTTGTCCACGTGATTGGATATGAGGGTCAGTTGAAAGTCTAACTGCAAGTGGTGATGCAGTACAGAAAGTAATACATCCATGCTAAGAAATCCTGGGCATGGGGCAATCCAAAGATCCTGCATAGATATACAATGCCCTCCTGAATGGGCTCTTTGAACTCCCCACAGGGAATTTCCAATTTCATCCTTCTGCAATCCCTCTTTGGGAATTTCAGCCAGTGGTTGTTAATATGTTTTCAGGAAATAATTTCAGCTCCCTGGAACTCCTGTAATGTTTGGAGTTGATTTTGGACAATGGATCCATTGAACTGTGGGATCCCCAGCACCGAGGCAAAATTTGCTGCGTCCAAGCTGACGATTATTGCTGGGTACTATGGTGGCTGGGGGTCTAGGAGTAAGATTGTCTGAGTTGGCACATTAGACAATGTTGCTAGTTGGAGTATCAACTCTGGTGATTGCACCGAATAAGGAAATTTTGCCGCTTTGATGATGCCGGAGGCAACGATTTGAGTGGCCAGTTTATCTTCGGCTGCCTTCAACTTGTAAACAGCTTGAATCAAGCCTTGCGTTTCCACCCAAGGTCTGGGCCTTGTGTCCATTACTTCCTAACATTTGTACTCTATTTTTGATCCCACAAGGGCGTTGTCCTTGGGATATTTGGAGGTCAAGGGTAGCTTTTCCAACAACCTTTCAGCCTTAGTTTTGGTGGCCGCTCGGGTGGATGTGGTAGGCAACTCCAGGCTGGAAGGAGGGGTGATCACTTCAGACATCTTCGATCAACTTATCTGCAACTTGCAAGACCGGAGAACCATTAGGACGTGATATATATAATATTAGAACTCTGGGGAAATCTTCACCACCTTGCACCTATTCAACAAGTGTTAGCATGCATCAAAAAGTCCCAGAATACTTGTAATAACGTGAATAGGACTCCGGAGGAAATCAAACCAAATGACAAGGGGAAACACAGGACAAGGAATTGCTTGAGACTCAAAGCCTGGATAATCTAGTTGTTTCCGCACCGATGTGACCAGTAAGAAACCGTATTTGGCTGATGTGGGTTGGCACATGGTCAGGTGGTAGGTGGCATAAAGGCATTAATGATGACAAGTGGGTTGACATGGGGTAAAATAAATGCTAGATGGGACACGGTTTGGATGCCCACTCGTGGGAAATTAATCCCGCCATTAAGGTGATGAGACGGAGGAGAGATAAATCCGCCATGGCTCGAATAGGCAAGGTGCTGAGTTCAAACTGTGGCGACTCCATCTCGACGAGCTCGGTCTCATCAGTGAAAATGCATGAAAGAGCACAAGGAACTCATGAGCTTAGGAGGATATATAGGATATATACATACATAAAAATATAGAGGGTCGAGGGCCAAAACCCATATACACAAGATATACAACATTTACAAGATTTACAAATTTATACCACATACACATATATACACAAACTAAACTAATGAAAATGTATACACAAACTAAAATAACAACCCTCTCACAGAGCCAACCCACCAACGGGAGGCGAACCGAAAACAAAACACGAAATGGAAAACCAACAGAACAAATGAAGACCAAAGAACAAAAGGGAACAACAAGAAAAACATGAAAGAAGCAAGAAACCAGAGAACCTACCTGGAAATATGAAGAGGAGCAGGGAAAGAGAACACCAAGAGCACTCCCGTAAAAAGTTATACCTTCAAATGATCACGAACAGGTACCCCGAATTGGCTGGCAAAAACTCACTAAGCACAGAGTAATCATAGCTTAATCGTAGTTTAGTCGCCTAAGAATCGCTCTGAGTGCCCAAGTGTTTTAATCATGGTAACTATAAAAGTGGCATGTAATTTCTATTTATACCCAAGGTAAAAGAAAGTTACCTCTTTTCCCACAAACTTCGAAACAGGAAAACCTCTGGACTTCAGGCCCGGGGATTCCATGCGGCCATGCCCTCTTGCAAGAAGAGGACATCGTGGTAGAGAATCCCAGAGTCCAGAATCCGGCTCTAGAAAGAATGAAAAACTCCGGGACTGGGTTCTGGAGACACGAAAGGAAAAATAAAAAAGAAAACAAACCTCACGGGAGGGAAAACCCGGAAAAGAAACAAAGAAAACAAGGCAAGAGCCAAACCAAAAAGGGGGACCCAAAATTTTGCACACAAAATGTAGGGACGGGTATGTAGGGCATAAAAAATGGTGACTATCTGGGATGAATGCCTTAGCGCATTTGAGAACTGCATAATCTCTGGTTAGCAAAAATGGAACCAATCGTTACTTGGGGCATCCTGTTTGCAAGGCACGAAGTGTTTGAGAAAATATGGTCCATGCATGATTCAATCCTTGGTCTTTTGTCAATTGTGAAGTGTGTGCTTTGAAAGAAAATCAAGCCAATGACCTCTGAGAGAAGTAGAGAAGAGGCACTAGACATATCAATAAAAAGTCATCAAATTTACTCGTTTCCCCTGGATACCAGATTTTCTACATCCCACCTTTTCTTTCCTTTATATTTTATTATTTTTTGGATGGGAAGGTAGTACTTCTTTCACCATTAAGCTTAAGATTAGCTAAATTTAATGGTGGTACTTCTTTCACCCTTCCATCTACCTCAATTTTCTAAATAGGGAAGAAGAACTCCGGAACTGGGAATAATTTTAAATGTTCAGACTTGGGTCAACAAACTAGTGCGACCAATCTACTCTCAGTGTGTCTGATTACTTGTTCCTTTTGATTTTGATTTAACTAATTTCTAGACTTCCGGGGATGAATCCGATGAGGATTACCCATAGCTTGTTACCAAATTACAAAATAACTCTGGAGACTAGACCAATTCCACCATGCTAACAATAGATTTTGAATTCACTGCAAATGCCAAAAGTACCATCCTAGAGACTAGATGTTATGCGGAGCATACCAGCCTACAAGAAGGGGGAGAAAAACACTGGAAACCCAGAAAAAGAACAAAGCCGAAATAAAAATAAAAATAAAAAAAAGAAAAGGGGCGGTCTCAGAGGATGGCCCACGAAACTATTTACAAGATGAGGCACTCCAAACGGAGCACCAGGGAAGAAATATTTACAAGCAGGAAGATTTACATATATTACATATAGTACAACTCTGGAAAAACCTACCTCATTCAAAATAATGTTTGAGAAACTGTCCATTGACAGGAAATGGGATGGCTTCCCCGGTCATGGTACCGAGGTGATAGGTATTTTCCCCGCAGATCTCTGAGATCAAATATGGTCCAAGCCAGAGCCGTTGGAATTTGGTGTGTTTTCCTTTCTTTTCCCGGGCCTTATCCCACAAGAGGACCAAGTCCAAAATTTGAAAGGCCTTATACTGGGCTCTCCGGTCAAACCATAATTTTACCACTGGTTGGTGATGCACAAAATATTCAAGGGCTGTGTCTCTTTGTTCTTCCATCCGCACCAGATTTAGGAGCTGAACCTCCACAATATTGTCCCGGTTGCTGAAT
The DNA here is from genome assembly GCA_018584345.1 of Thuja plicata. Taxonomy (NCBI): domain Eukaryota; kingdom Viridiplantae; phylum Streptophyta; class Pinopsida; order Cupressales; family Cupressaceae; genus Thuja; species Thuja plicata. The sequence continues at coordinate 2,786,413 of MU225464.1, forward strand.
TCCTGCATGAACTGTAAAACTAGGATTTGTAAGTTAATGGGGAACACTGGGTTCTGGCCATAAATCAGATGGAATGGGGATGTCCCCAGGGAAGACTTAATTTGAATACAATACGCCCAAAGAGTGAATCTCAACTTTTGGTGCATGTCCTAGGGATTCTGTTCTAATAGGTGTTTGATCACTTTAAGCAAATTTTTGTTGGTTCATTCAACTACACCATTCCCCTGGGGGTAATAGTTGCTGGAAAACTTTAGAGTGATCCTCTGGTCATAGGTCCATTTGAGTAATTATGCCGAAGAAAATGTCAGACCATTGTCACATACTATAGCAAAGGGCATCCCAAATCTTGTGACGATGTTTTCTTCCAGGAATTTGATGACTACATCTGTCCTATTATTTTTACAAGGTATTACTTTGGACCACCGGGTGCAGTAATCGGTAGATTTCCCTGATAAAGTCAAATTCTCATTGGGAAAAAGGTCTAGCTTCGAAGACCAGCTACAAAGGCATAGCCAGGTTCCGCTCATGATGTGTCACAGTTTGGCAAGTATGGCACTTTTTGACGTGAGTGTAGACATCTTTAAAGATACATGGCCAATAGTATCTGGCCCAGAGAATCTAATGGGTAGTGGCATCATCTGAGCCGTGCCAGGTTCCAAACTGCCTGTGAAATTCTTCGATTATCCTTGCAGCTTGAACCCTATTGATGCACCAGAGGTACACTCCCTCATAGTTTCTGCGGAAAAGTGTGATATTTTTTTATCATGAAGTGTGTGCTTTTCAACCATAGGGTGCGACATTTATTTGGAGGCAATCCCTCTAGGCATTGGTTATTCAACAACAAGTACACCAGGTCTGTGTACCATAGATCCTGAGTGATGGACTCCACTATGTATGTCTGACATTCAATGTGGGGAGTCTCTTCTACCATCGCTCTACATAGTCCCTGGCCTCAGAATATTTTCATGGGTTACATTTCCAAATCACATTCTTGGAGGATGGCCATCCATTTCCCCCGTCTCTCACCCAATTCACTCTACATCACCAGAGATTTTACCGCCTGGTCCGGGATGATAGCATGCACTTTTCTCTGGAGAATATAATGCCAGAATTTCTTCACAGTGCAAACGAGAGCAAAGGCCTGCTTTTCCAAGGATGAATACCGGACCTCGGTGTTCTTGAAGGGGGAGCTCATGAAAGCTATTGGTCGTTCTTCCCCTTTGACCTTCTGGGTCAATACGGCCATGATAGAATGCGACGAAGCAAAGGAATAAATGTAGAAAGGGAGGGAATAGTCTGGACTAGCTAGAATTGGGGCCTCCATTATCATTTGCTTGATTTGGGAGAATGTCCGCTTTGCTTCAGGACTCCACTCAATTTTGGTATCTTTCTTCATCATTTTGTTGAGTGGTTTTACGATCTCGGTGAATCCAGTAATGAACCGTTGGACAAAATTGATCTTTCCAAAGAAAGACCTCATTTCCTTCTTGCTACTGGGCATTTATAGGTTTAGCAGAGCTTCAAGTCTCTTGGGTTCAATGGATATACCATTCTCAGAGATAATATGCCCAAGCAATTTCCCTTCAGTGACCCTGAATATGCATTTCTTAGGGTTGAGGGATATTCCATACCAGTGACATCTCTCAAAAATCTGGGCGAGGTGGGTGGGATGATCATGCCTGTCTCAGGAAAAGATGGTCAAATCATCCATGTAGATGATTATGCACCGGTTCACAAGGCCCTCGAATGTAATGTCCATGGCTTTCTAAAATGTGGCCCCTACGTTAATCAATCCAAAGGGCATTATCCGATAGGCAAACATTCCCCACTTGGTGGTAAACACTATTTTGTCTCCATCTTCAAACTTAACCATGACTTGGTTATACCCAGAGTACCCATCCAGGAAAGACATCATTTGTGATCTGTTCACAATTTGCAACACCTCATCCAAGGAGGGGAGAGGGTGATTGTCTTTCTTGGAGGCTTTTTTCAAATTTTGGAAATCCACGCAAAGGTGGATCTTTCCATTTTTCTTCCTCACAGGGATGAGGTTGGAAACCCATGTAGTGTGCCAGATTAGAAAGATTATCCAGGCTGATAGCAGTTTTTGGACCTCCTGGTAAATCAGAGGCTCGATCAGTGGGTTGACTGGTCATTGCTTTTGCCGAAAAGGCTTAGCATCAGGTTTGAGTGGGATAGTATGAGTCATGATGGATGTATCGTATGTCTTTAGATTCTCATACCCCCACACGATCACATCATTGTATTCTCAGAGAACTGCTAGAATCTTCTCCTTCTCCTCAGGGGAGCAGGAGGTGCCAATGTGTATCATTTTCTCTTCACTGAGTTGGCTGATGTTTACTTTCTCAAATTTTCCTCCCTCGGAGGAGGATGATATCTTTTCCCGACCCCAAGGGTCTGAGTCAAAGATTTGTTCAAGTGCTACCATCCCCTTTGAAATGGTGTTGGTTGGTAGGTCCATGATCCCATCATCTTCATCACCCTATCCAGTATCATCATGATCTCTTTCTTCCACTATCTGATCTTCAAAAACACCAATATTGGCCATGAAGGCTAGGATATGTTGATCATCCTCAAAGACCTAAAAAATGGGCGACATTATCTGGAATGGACGGGGTGGGGATCATATCAACAGAAAATCTCTGGAGTTGTGAGCTAGCCATGGGCTCAAGTGTGCTAGTGGAAACGACAAGGGCATCCAGGACATAGTTTCATCTCCGAGGAATAAGACCGATACCAAAGGAATCAAAATCTTCAATAAGGCTCCATCCTTAGTTGCAGTATGCAACAAGCCTTTTATCATGACAGGTATATTGACTCCAGACTTGCAATCAACTCTCAATCACCCAAGGCCCGGAGGCGAGTGATTCCTTTCCTTAGTACAAATAGGAGTCCAAGGACCAAAGCCTCATACTCCATGATGTTATTCATGTAGTTGAACTGTAGCCTGTAGGATGCGATGAAGGATTTCCCGCACGGGTTTATTAATTCCACCCCGGCCCCACAGCCTTGTTTAGATTGAGACCCATCAAACTTAAGGGTCCACAAGTCATCGTTTGTTGTCTAGGGCTGGGAAGACAAAGTGGTCTTTGGATTATTTTTGGGAGGCTTGGGAGGAGTTTCCTCTGACGCTAATGGAACGTGAGTGAGGTTTTCCTTTAGAGAGATTTGTGATTGGGATTCCTTGACACGTGATTCTGAAGAGACATCACCAACATAAAGTATTGGGTTCCAAGGAATCAACTGTGTGTTCTTTTTTCCAGAGGTCATTGATATGTTGGGTGGCAATGGCCAGAAAAGGTTCACACTCTAGCTCCGAATGTTTCTGGTAATGTACCTAGCACCAAGTGCTAGAAAAGAGTGTAGTGGGGGTATCTACGGCACCTTGAGAGTTAACCTCAACCCTCAATTTTTCTTCCAGGTCCCGAGTTCTCCACAGAACTATGGGATCCTCCCTAGGGGTGAAATCAAAGGTTAAGATCTCAAGGGGTTGGTACACCTTGGGGGAAGTCTCAAAGAATAGGATCTCATTCACCCTCCTGACTTCGGTGAGGGCCTATCTCATCCGGGGCTCACTTTCAACCTAGCTTTTGTAGAATCTCCTTCCCAAGGGATCCATAAGTGGGAAAAGTCGGTCAAGAAGTATCCATTCAGGGACTTGGACCAATTCCAACTTAGCAACATCCCATAATTCTCTAGGATGTCTACCACTTGGATGTCGATTATGTTGGCTATCCTGGGGTCCTGGATGCGTTGAATCCAGACATTCTTCATTTCACCCATCATTTTTACAACAGTTTTATCCAGCTGGATTACTGCACCATTAGATGGGGTGGGGAAAAATTTGAGCTTCTGGCATATAGATAAAGGCATGATGTTGCCTGAAGCCCCAAAATTGACTAGGCAGTTTTGTATATTCTTTCCTTGTATGTTCAAGCCTAGTAGGAAGGGAGGATCTTTATTATTTCCCTAGAAGATAGCTGTGTTGGCGTCCTCAAAAGAGACAATCTTGGGCGGGCGACTGACAACTTCTAGGTTTCCCAAGAGCTTCAACAGAGACTTCTTCTGCTTGGGATAGTTAATCAAAACCTCCATCAAGGTCATGGAGGTGGTGGTTTGTTCTAATGCCTTCATGATGTCGAACCTTCCTCCCGGGAATTGGTGGCTTCCCTCAACTAGGTCCTTAGCTTGGTTAGAGCCAAAAACTTTTGGAGGGACAGACCGATCGGTCATGTTGTCCCAGGGAGGAGTATCTTTGGAAGGTGTGGGCATGTAAACTAGTCCTTTACCAGCCTGACTCTAGGTGTTGTAGGGATTCTGTGGGTTGGTAAAGGTGCTGGCGTCAAAGGTCGGAATAGATTCATCAAAGAATCCTTGTACTTTAGATTCCTCTTCATCTTCCTTGTCTGTTCCAAAGAAGATGGTCTCACAGGCGAAGGCACCATGAGTGGGCTCTTGTATAGGAGGTTATGGGGGAGTAGGATCAGAAGCCTATTGTCTGTCTAGTTGGGAAATCATGATGAATTTCTGCAGCGTGGCACAGTTTACCTCATTGTGGGAGCTTGTGTCATGCAATCTAAACCAGTTGGTCATGGGTTGGAAATTTGTGACTGGCGTGAAATGGGACTGTCCAGTACCACCCTGATTGGTGTTTTGGTTTGGACGCAGACCTCTGACATTGGCATTTTTATTCCATTGCTGTTGATTAGGCTGAGGCCCATTGTTGTAGTTTCTTCCTCTGGCATTATTGCTTCGTTGGCCGGAGAAAATATTCTCTCTCTGGGAATTGTAGTTTCTTCCTCTAGCATTATTGCTTCGTTGGCCAGAGAAAATATTCTCTCTCTAGGAATTGGAGTTCTGAGGTGTGTAGGACTCTGCCTTCAGCTGACCCATGTCCATAGTCAGCGTGGACAACATTCGTCGGAGGGATTCAAACTTGGTGGTCAACTAGGTATTTGTGTCATCGTGTGACAGTTGTTATTGTTGGTTTCCCAGGAAAGTGGCAGCATTCACCAGAGTTGAGGGTGACAATCCTCTAGCCGTGGATGATAGGAAGAAAGGCACTCCGGGCGGTTGTGTTTGTGGTTGTTGCATTTGCTGTGGCTAGTTCTAGGGAAAAGATTCTAGACCCGGTGTTGTCTAGGTTTGAAATGGATATACGTACTAGGCCTACTGGTCTATTGACGGTGGTGGGGAATTCATGGCCATCGTGGGGGCACCCATTGCCTGATTGGGGCTATATCCTCTGGCATAAGAAGTTCCACTAGGTATCATGTTAAATGGCATGCTCTACCCAATCCCGCCCAGGGATTTTTTAAGACCACGGGACAACTCTAAGGCTAGGTTGTAAACCTTTGCCAAAGTGTCCCGGTCACCGGGGGTGGTGGTTCTCCAGAGGAGAGTGGAAATAAAGGGGTCCATTGTGTTAAGGTAGGTCTGGATAGTTACATCCGCGAATGGGATGAAGGGACCCGTGCACCACTTCGAGGCGCATTGAAACCAATGGTTAAATGCTGCAAGAGGCTCATTCAGTTCCTTCCTGGTAGAAATGAACTTGCTGTGGGACCACGCTGGGTCCACATGTACACAGAAGATAGCTAGGAAGGCATCCTCCATGTCCTACCAACTATTGATGGAATTGGCAGGAAGGTTAAGGTACCAGTTTAGTTCGTTCTATCCCAGGGATATAGGGAACATCTGAGTCACAACGTCTTGATGTTGGATCCGGTGTCAGTTCATGACATCTTTGTATGCCTACAGATGCTCTTCTTCTATTCGTGAGCCTAAGTGCTCATATCAGGGACAAATCTTTTCTGGGTGCGAAGGTAAATCGTTGGCTGCACCAAAAAAAGTTCCCATTGGGGACCCGGTATGTTCAAAATATGAAACCATTGGGGGTGTTGGATTTTGATTAAGTTGAACGTTAATCCCTGGGATCATCTAGGGGACTTGGGTATTCTAGGATGTGTTAGATCCCCAGACAATGGTGGCTGATTCAGCTTTGGGATTCATTTATTTCGAGCGGGAGGCTCAAGTTTGACAAACCTTCTGGGATTGGGAGTTGATCTAAGGACTCTTTCAAATCTTGCTGGTGAAAATGATCCAATCCCACTGAAGGCTTGACTCCTAAAACTATGGCTCAGGGAACCCTCGGGTGGTGTAAAATCTGAATCCTCAGAGGGGGACGATTTCATGCCCTCCTTCAAGTGCCATTTTCTGTTGGTGGGAATTTGTGACCGGGTCCGCCAACATATGTAAGTTATCACCGGGTACTGGGGTACCGGCCAACTTTTCCTGTAAAGGTTGTTCGGGGAAATGAGATTCCCTGGGCCTCCAAGCACGTGAGAGTCGGGTCTCGACAGTGCGGGGCTCAGTTGGGAAATGTGACTATTTTGTTTGAGGGGGATAGCTGGTTATCTTAACTCATCTTCTATGGGGATTCAAGTGAGTGGGGTTTCCTGCAAGCGTGCATTCATTTTAAAAATAAACTTCAAAAGACACTGCAGAGTTAGAAATATTTCATCTACCTATAGTTATACCTTAAACATTCAAAACATCAACAATGCTCTAACATACTACACTAAATACCGAAGAAATACAAAACCATCAGCTCATATTAGATCAGTAGAAAAGGAAAAGGAGGTCGTTAATCTACTTGAAGTATCAGAGAAAAGGACATAAAGAACACAAAGCATAAAATACCGTTAACCCAGAAATCAGAATGCTAACAATGTCATTGATAGAACTCCTCCTTCATTAACATATCTCCAGCAAGCACTGGTGCGTGTTACAATGGTGGCTCCATGGGAGCATTTAACTAATGAAATCTTAGAAACTATGGAGCATTGAGCTCTGCAACTAAGAACTGAGAAAACCAAATTTCTATTACCTATGGACTGCAAAATCATCAATTTCTCTGACCCTTGTAATGAGGCCGGACTTAGTACTTATACACAAGTTTTGACCTAAAACTTAACCTAACTTATTTTACACTCAATAATATAATACAATATCCGGTGGCCGGTACTACCTGCGCCATGCTACAAAAGACCTCGAGATGGAGGAGGTCTAACATGTCAGAAGAATAAGATAAGAAAAAAGGAGTGGAAGAATCAGCCTTGAGAAGAGAGCCGAGAGGAGAAAGAAGAAATCTGATCCCCTGGGTATTGAGGCTACATGCCTCATAAATGGGAGGGTGGCTCACTATCTCCGATGCACCAAGTGTAATGTTGGAGTGGCACCTTGGGAAGACCATCTATCAGGAACCTCTCATCAAGATGACGTGCCTTATTGTAATTACCTACCTTCTAAAAACCTTTATTAACTACCTTGAAAGTGACCGGTCACCCTTGGGAACCGGGACATGGGTCACTTTAAAGAATACAAAAATGTGGGATCCAAGAACTTGTGTTCTGAAAGAATGAATGAATACAACCGATACATGGTTGGCGAGATTCTCTAGACTCCAGAGAACTTTATTGTTCCTTATGATTTTTCCTAGGCCTCCAATACTTGGCCTATGCTTTCTTCATCTACATCTCTGATGTTGTCCCACCGACTGCGGATAGCCTCCAATGCTTCCTGAACATCTTTGGCCGGTTCCAGAATCCATCCACCATTTTGATGGAATCATGTGATCAGATCATTTTCTTAGATAATCTGGATAGCCTACCCTGGTCAAAATCTCTGGTAGGTGGATATAGGGACTCCATCCGTTCAACAAACTTGCTGAGGACGTAGTCCTCTGGGTTACACGTTTTGATGGTGAAGGGATCGACTTGCAATATTCCAGCCACGAATGCTTGAAACAAACCCAAAGGGTATTGGTCAGCTATCACTTTTTATTTCAAGGCCTTAACCAGTTCCTTGCATACCTCACCTCTGAGGACAAGTCCAGAGTACTGGGCCTAGAGGGAATCATATGATTCGTCTCCCAAAATCCCTGCCTCTGTTGTGACTTCTTCTCCTATGTTGCGAATTTCTTCCAGCCCGACCTTCCATTTCTCATACTTCATTAAATCTTACTCCCATATAAGAGCGGAGCCTTTTACTTGGCTGAGAAGAACATTGACCCGATAAAGGTCCAGGAGGGACGCCACTAGAAATTGTCTCATGGAAGCCACTTGCTCGGCGGCCAACCCATCCACAACTTGTGCCTTCTTTTTCATAGTTCGTAGAGAGTCCACATCGCCCTATGCAAGCGAAAATCCAGAGGAAGGGGTTTCGGGGTGGACCTCGGCCAAAGGCTGGGTAAGTTATGCCAGAAGCGCGAGGAGATTGGCATTTGTTTCTCTTTCCTCTTTCAGCTTCTGGCCTTGTTTAATGTATGTAACCTCTATTGCCTTGGTGGCTTCTTTCAGTAAGTCCAGCGCGCCTTGCTTGTCTCTCTTACCCAATGCTACTTTTGTTATGTTGTATTCTTCGGGCCTTACGGCCGCCACATCTGCATCTGGTGGGGGTGTTGCGATAGTCACAACTGTGCTACCTAATGGACCAGTCCTAAGAGTATGGACTGTCTGTGCTTTCTTGTGATTTTTAGCTTTTGCATTCCTTACCATCATCTCGGCCAATGAGAGTGTAGCGCCTGAGGTCGCCATCGGGGCCTTTCTTTTCTTTGATTCGACCAGCCATAGGGGCGGCCAAGGTGGCTTCTGTGTGATGAAAATGTGTCACACTTCTATGAATCATTCCATCCAAGGTTGCTCAAGAATGAGGCCTCAAATATCGATCCATAACTCTCTAGTCATGGAGTGCAAAGGTTTGAAATAGAGGCCCTCAGATTGACCTAGTTAGTGCCCATGCAAGTACACCATGAAATGAGAGATTCAATGCATGAAAATGAGATCTACTTTATATGTTTGTAATGCATAAAAGAAATTAATTTAAATGATAACAATGCATGGTTAATCTATGAAAGGAAATATGCAAATCTAATCTATGAAAATAAACATGAATCTAATCTACACGAATAGCCATGGATGCAAGAAGAAGAAGACAAGAAGAGAGAAGTTGCAATATCCAAGCTCAAGTGCTCAAATCATCCTCCAAAATTGCTCTCCAAACCTGTAGCATAACAATACTATGCAAATCTAATATGAAACTGAGAAGGAGAGATTTCCTTATAAAGAAAAGTGAACGGTTGAGATTAAGAGGCAAAAATCAAAGGCTATGATTAAAAGGCAAAAATCCCACCACTTAGGAGGATGTGAAGAAAAAGGGATTTTATTTAATTTTTATTTAGTTTATTACATTTTTCATCAAATAAACTGCTTTAAGTGGGGATTTTTATTTATTTAATTAAAAGAGGGGTTTTCTTTATAATTAAATAAATTAGAAGAATTTTATTTAATTATTTATGGGGGGAATTGAATTTAATTAAATAAGAGGAATTTTATTTAATTAAAAGGGAGAAATTTAATTTAATTAAATAAGATAAATTTTATTCAATTAAAAGAGAGATTAAATATTTTAATTAAATAAGATCAATTTTATTTAATCAAAAAGAAAATTAAATATTTTAATTAGATAAAAATGATCAAACCTTAGGAAATATTGAATTAATTACAATTTGATCAAGGAAATTGATTTGAATTGAAAATGTTCCAAAGCATTGATTCAAAAATTTGATAAATTGATAAAATGATAAATGGGGCCCAAAGTC